>ML418614.1:1130-18290 GCA_005239525.1 Nicotiana knightiana | reverse complement strand
ATGGGATTCTCGTCATCTTACCGTGCAACCGGTCACGTTTACTTTCTCCTTTAATAACACATTTTGATCTGATTTGAGCAATCTTTGTTCTCAAAACAGATCCAGTATTTTCTTTTATTTTATCAACACTTTTATTCTTCACAAGACCGCAGTTACCAAGATAATCGATTTCACACGTAGTCATCATCTTTTGTAAAATCGCTTAACTGGCAACACCAAATACTTTGGTTAATTCACTTTTCAACAATGGAGAGTCTCACAAAATTCTCCAAGCTCCTAACTCGATGGATCGAAACCTGGCTCTGATACCATGATAGAATGCTCAGAAATAATGAAGAACAAGGCAAGACAAGTTTTGGGGTGAAATCTCTCATCCCTTCTCATTGATTCCACAAGTATTTATAGGCAAAGAAATAAGACAAAACCTAAACTAGTTGGGAAACCTAAACCAAATGGGCTAGGAAACCTAAACTTAATTGGCTAAGTTTTACTAAAACCATACAATTAATTAATTGTAACCTACTCCTAAATAACATAGGAAATATACAAATCTAGAATATTCCTTATTTACTTTTGTTTCCTTATCAAACTTAATTGTATCGATAAAGTCGTAAACTAAAGTGAATGTGCCACTTAATGAGTTTCCTGTGTAATTATTGGGCGTATAAGAGAAAAAAATTATGCATAATATTATGTACCTTGTGATTGTCAATATTAAACAATAGTTATGCATAATGGTGGATCAAAACAGCGTGAGCTATGATTGGAAACCAACATTGTGTACGCAGATGGGCACGCAGAAAGAAGAAAAAGCAAGATGTTCCACATGATAAGGCAATACCTACAACAGAGGTAGTGCAAAAGAAGCAACAAGATAATGATACAGGGGCGATGAAAAAGGGTATGGAGCAGATGGAAATGTCTCAGCGACAAACATCAACTAGTGTGCCATTGTGGTTTGATTGAACTTCATCATCAAGGCAATAGGTATACATGGAATGACAAACACAATGAATAGAGAATAAGTTCCAAGATAGATTGGGCTTTCATCAATGATAAATGGCTGGACAAAATGGCAGCCTGCAAAACAAAGTTCCTACCTGATGGAATCAGTGATCACTACCCAATGCAGCTAATTAATTTTAGAAGGAGTTAAAGCCGGAAGAAAGAAATCATTTCAATACTGTAATGTATGGGATCAACATCCTTTGTTTGATTCTACTATCAAAGATGGGTAGAAAGTACAGATTGAAGGGTGCAAAATGTAGAGAGTTGTTAAGAGATTGAAGCTACTAAAGAAAAGTCTGAAGCAACTAAATTCTAGGTATTTCAAGAACCTAGTAAATGAAGCAGATGATAGCAGGGAGGGATTAAGGAGAATACATGAGAAGTTGTAAGCAAATTCACTAGATAAGGGTATGCAACAGAAGGAAAGAGAAGTGTATCAACAGTTTAGGAAGATTTCATACATGGCAGAAATATACTTATAACAAAAGAGCAAAGCTAATTGGACAAGGTATTTACATGCTGTGATCAAACATAGGAGAATGAAATTAGCTACAACACAAATAAAGGATAAACAAGAAGATTGGCAGAGTGATCTAGATGACGTAGCTCAAGTGTTTGTTGAGTACTATGAGGAGTTATTGGGACAGACTATGAATGCAAGAGTTAGAGCTTTCAACAATTTTTTGAAAAGAGGGCCAGTGCTATCATTAGAACAACAGGTTAAGTTGACCAGACCTTATCTGAGGAAAGAAGTCAAGTAAGCAATGTTCCAAATGGATAAAAATAAGTCCCCTGGACGACCTGATGGCTATGGGAGTGGATTCTATACATCAACCTGGGGTATCGTAGGAACACACATCACAGAAGCAGTTCTGGTCAACTCTAGAAACAATTGAATACAACTAACATTCCACTAATTCCTAAGGTGGATAGGCCTGAGTATGCTCCTATTTCTTGTTGTAATGTCTTGTATAAATACATATGTAAGATGATATGCAACAGATTGAAGTAGGACATAAGCTACAATAGCATTTGTTCAAGGAAGATCTATAATGCATAATGTGCTTATTTGCCATTGTGAACAACTAATTTTCTACCACACCCAAATTCTATATTATTTTTGGTGTAAATATTTTTTTTAGGTCTAATCTTAATATTTTAAAATTTTATCTTACTCTTAATAGGTTTTATTTAAGAAAATTAAAATCTGCAAATATATATATATAACTTGGTTTCTTCTAATTTAAATATAAATTATAGTAGTATTTTTTTAGCATAATTTAAACTTTAGTGTAAATAGTGAGTTTTCTTATTTATATAGTTTCTTTTTCAGTCTAAAAGTAAGTTGGTATATATGTGTGTGTATATATATATATATATAATATACTATATAAAAAAATATAAAAAAAATAACACCCAACTTCCCCACTTCACTCATGCCTCACCCCCACTCCTTCACATCTTTTCTACATTTTCCCCGCTTAGCACACTACTTCCTCACATCAGTTACTATAAAATATATACATCTATATATAATCAGGGAGTTGACAAAGAAGAGAGAAACGAAGAAAAAAATCTGAAGACCCTCCCCTTTGAAGAAACGGCGCACCCCCCACCCTGGACATGCTTCTTCTTCTTCACGATAACTGATCCCAAAACAAAGAGGGAAAAAGAAAAATCCCTCACTCGCTGATATCCCCACCTTCTGAACCAAAACGTCGGCAGACTCCTCCTTACGCGGCCATCGCCATTTGCTGTGACCCGCCATGGCCAAAACAACCTCACTTCTCGTTTTCCTCACCCCGTATCGTCGTTAACA
Organism: Nicotiana knightiana; assembly: GCA_005239525.1. Classification (NCBI taxonomy): domain Eukaryota; kingdom Viridiplantae; phylum Streptophyta; class Magnoliopsida; order Solanales; family Solanaceae; genus Nicotiana; species Nicotiana knightiana. The sequence continues at coordinate 15,463 of ML418614.1, read as the reverse complement.
GGCCGGTGAGAGATCTGGCCGGGAAATGCCTTAAACGGCAACCCCCATCTTTCTTCACCTAGCTCGGAAAGTCGCAAATCTGTGTTTGAGTCTCGCCTGAAAGGAAAGTGTTAATTATCAATTTCTGGGCGTTTTAAGGGCTACTTGGAGCTGAAATTAGCTGTCATTGCACTTCAACAGTTGCTGAAATCCATCTTTTATTTTTCCGGTCTTTATTTGGTCTAGATCTCTTTTCCTTGTCCCTTTGAGGTAACTTTGATAATTCCTGAATGTATTGGAGTTTATGATGATGTAATTTATTTTAATACACAAATTGAAATGTATTCTCTGAATTCTGTTGATGAACTACTATTAGCAATGACATGATTCCCCTAGATGCCACATCTTTTACTTATAGAAAAAAAAATGAAACATTTTCTGCTAAGATAGATTTAAGAGGATTCCCTATTATTTGATCTTACAATCTTTATCTTTTGTTGATCTGAAGAATTGTCATGGAGCCTTGAACACAATGTGAATATACCAAAGTGGATAGATAATAGACGTGTGAATATATCCAATTTGTTTGTGAATGTTTCATCTGAACTTAATCAGATATTGGCCTCTCTAGTACTCTGTGTTGACTTTTGTTTGCCTATTCAATGTATTAAAGTAGTTTACTGGTATGAAAATTTTATGTAAATGACATTGATATGGATTTTTTTTTGTTTTCCTCTCTTTGACGTACTGTATCAACATGTTGTCCAAAATAGAAAGAGGCACAAAAGGCACGAAATTGATTATTTCAAGCTTTTAATGTTGTTAAAAGCTCAATAACGCAAATATTTGTTATTCGCTTTAGGCGTGTTCTAATCAATTAATCGTGATTATGTATACGTTCGTGTGATATAATTATAATTTTCAAAAATTAAAATCAAGGTATGCGTTCGCGCAACTTTGGACGAAATAATCTTTAATAATAACAAATTTTTATTAATTATGTATACGTTTATGTAACACAAATAAAGATTAAAATGAACACTTGTAGAGATACAGATTTTGAAATTATTATCGTAATCGCGTACACGTTCGCGTGACGTGATTTCGATTTCTTTTTACAACCAAAACAAAAACACGTGCTTGCGTGGCTTTGGCTATTTCTTCAAAGGAATCAAGTGTCGTAAATTATGTACACGTCAGCGTAACATGATTTTGACACGTCCAATTTCTACGGAATTACGCATATGTAACCCGTCTTAAGATAAATACAGTTGAACGATAAAAGTGGTAAAAATATAAAAATGCACTTAGGTACCAAAATAAGTAAGCAAACAATTTAGGCCAAGTTTAATCATTAAGCGACCGTGTTAGAACCCCGGAACTCGNGCGGGCAAGCTACCTTGATCCTTTCTTTTTTACCCATTTAGATTTTTAAAAGGGAAAGGCCCAACCCCTTCTCCCGAGAAAAAAAAAAAAAAAAAAAAAAAGATTCGGATATGAGTTTATTGATATTTGACTACACGTTTGCAAACTTGTAACTGAGCTAAAATACTTCAAGGTCACCTTATGGAGTGATCTATTGTGTAATTCTTCCTTAATTAAACACAGAAAATGCGTTTAATATAAATAATTTATGTTCAAACATTCTCTACTTTATTAATTATCACACTACAATTAATTAATTCAATATTCACCATTTTATAAAAATTCTTTTATTAACTTATTATTAATCACGGGATAAATAATTTTCCATTATCCGTTATATTTTCTTTAAACATTGTTTTCTCCAACGTCAGTTGTTTCTAGAAGTGTTAAAGAAAATAAAAGTTTTCCTTTTCCCTTTACGTTGTATTTTTCATAAACCAAAAAGGACAAGGAAATATAATACGTAAATCAACATCAATCGTTACCTATAAATAGCAACATCTTCCCTTTCTCTACACATAATTCTACCCTTTCGACTTTTCTCTAGGGTTTTCCTTCCTCTCCCTTATTTCTCCTAATAAAATCATCAATAAATCAATGGCCGCCTCCTCCTCCTCAGCAGCAACTGAGCAAAAGAAGATGTTGATCTTAAGATCTTCCGATGGCGACGAATTTCAGTTAGAAGAAAACGCCGCCGTTCAATCCATAACCATAAAAAACATGGTGGAGGACGATTACACTCTCATTCCTCTCCCCAACGTCGATACCAAAAACCTAATCAAAATTACAGAGTATCTGAAGATGCACGCCGATGAGAAGACTGAGTCGAACGAAGAAGAAATCAAAAAATTCGACAAGGAATACGTGAATGCTACCTATCATGACCTGTTTGAACTTGTGTTGGTTGCTAATTACCTTGATATTAAGGGTTTAATGGATCTGGTGTGTCAAGCGATTGCCGATAGGATTAAGAACAAGTCGTATAAAGCTGTGAGGAAGATATTTAATATCACTAATGATTACACTCCAGATGAAGAAGAGGAGGTTAGGAAGGAACATTCTTGGGCACATGAAGGACCAGAAATTGACGATTCTACTGATTAGGTTTTTGTTTATGTTTTTAGATTTAATTTAAGGGGTTTTAATTGGGTTTTGGGAAACTTTGTTGATTATTTTTGTTGGTTTTTACTTTAGTTTTATGTAGTTTAGGGTTTTGAGTTTTTTTAGTCTTTATAGAATATTATGGATTATTGGAAACTTCTATTATATATTACTGTTTAAACTGAGTTGGGTTTTATGTTTTTATTTTCAACTGGAATTGAATAATTTTTTAAAACTTTGTTTGTTGCTTTTGGTTTCTATCGGAAATTGACCTTACTTATGAGATTACATTCCACTAGTTTTGTGGTTGTTTGTTGCTTTTAAAATATACTCAAGTATCGTTAGATGTTATTAGGAATGAAAATCATAGAGATTTAATGTTCAAAATCCTTCAAATTGTAGAAAAATCCTTCGAATCCACTCGGTGATTTTTTTCATTTGTTTCAAAAGCATTGATGAGCAGAGTTATTACTTACTTAGAAATAGTTGAACTTTGCTCAAATCAGTGCAACCACCGTTATCAAAATCAAAGGGAAGAAAAGGAATTATTAGGACGAGAGAATTGATATGCGTGAAATACTACTTCCTTTCTCTCAAATTATTTGTCTTATTTTTCCTTTACACGGATCTTAAGAAAATATTAATTACGAGGGATAATTATTTTTAGAGATCGCGACAAATAATTTTCTTGTAGTAATTGACTGCTCCGTTACTTCTATATATGTTTTTCCTTTAGTTAACTAGTTAGTGTTAAATTAAATAATGATCTATTTTAAAGAGAATAAGTAGAAAATATATTAATCAACTTGAGCGACACTTAAATCTCGAGCTCATTTTATTGTCATGGTTTGGTCTATGCCTTCCCTAGCGTTGAGTTTATTGTATTCAGTATTTCTATTTAGAATTCAAATTTTTACTTCCCTCCTCCTGTCTATGGCGTTCATATCCATGGCCATCTCTTTTTCTAATCTTCCGGAATTCCTTATGTGTAGAGATTTTGTGTCACGACCCAATTCCTCAGGTCTCCGAGTCAACTCGCACTTTTTCAAAGAATCCTGCACCCATGGGCATATCGGCCTGGCAGGCCTTCCCTTTCTGTCGGAGCTTCATAGGCGTTGCCCCTTTCTTCAATCAGATGTTTGGATGTGTGTATACTCCGCGAGGAGCCAAACGGGCGTATGGCCTTGACATTTGACCTCTTTTCCCGTGTGACTAGGAATGCTCAATGACAACCTCTCAATTGTCACTGCCTGGCCTCTCTTGCTACCACGGTAGCACCTAGTGTAGTCAGCACCAATTGTGTTCGGGCAACGAAGCTTACACTCATTCACATTGGTTCATCTTGCTACGACTTGGGCCTTTTCCTCTTCTAACGTAAAAGTTGGCCGGCCATTCGTCAAGGCCAGGAATCCGCTGGACATCTCATCGGCGGGATTTGATACCCGCATCCAATCGAAGTTGCATTTTAGTGCTCCCCTAACATAAAGGGGAGATTTTTCTAAGTGGGTCGCTTCGCGCAAGATATTTCTTAGGATCAATGGGTCACACGACAGGTGCACTCTACTTTGCACCTTCCATCCTTCAGCCCTTCGCCTATCGGCTTGGCAGGCAAGCTACCTTGATCCATCTTCGGCTTCGATTCGTTATGCTCAGATAGGCCATGATGGCATCCAATGCCGTTGCTAGGCATGCCAACACTGATTAAACTAGCGGTTTCCCGTTTAAATAGTTTACTAAATGGATAACACTTTCTCATTTGTTCAAAAGATTTAGAAATTTGCAAATGGAACATAATTAAACGGAAGTAAACGAGTACAATTTGTAATCATGTAAACAAATCCAAAATCATAAGTCTACTAGCGGGTATGCCAAGATCTAGTGTCACAAATATGTGGACAATCTAGTAGAATATACAAAAGAGTACTAGCCTACTGTCTGAAAAAAAATAGACAGAAAAATATAACATAAGGAAGACTCCAGCTGCTGCAGGACAGCTCAGAAGGCAGCTCGCCATGAAGTCTCTGGATGGGGATCAAATCTGCACACCAGAATGGTAACCAGATGCACCTGCCTCAGATCCTGTATAATTAATTACAGAAGTGTGGCATGAGTACAAATAATATGTACCCAGTAAGTATCTAGTTTAACCTCAAAAAAGTAGTGACGAGGGGTCGACTCCGACACTTACTAAGGGCCAACAGATAATATGAAATTCTAATTAAACAAGATATGTAGAGATAACAAGTAACTCAGAACAAGAACTAACTGAGCAATTCTTCAACATTTTTAAGAACCCAAATCAATTCCTTCATTTAAAACAAATGACCTCTCAGACAATGGATTTATACCAATTATAAAAGGGGACTTTCAGTTCTAATATCGTGCACAAATTCCGCCGAGGACGTTCGACCCGATCCAACATAAATGTAAATTGTGCACTGCCGAGGGTCGAACGGTGTGAACCATAAATGCATCTATTAACCTGCCGAGGCGACCGACCCGCCCCCATAAGAGTAGTGGAAAGAATTATCCCGCTCGCAGAATATATTTGCGATGCAATCAAATATAAATTTATCAATAATTCATAACCCTTTTCTTGATTCTTTTTTGTCACGACCCAAAATCTACTAGTCGTGATGGCACCTAACCCACCCCGCTAGGTAAGCCAACTAATAACTATCAAATTTCAATAATCTTACAAGTCAATTATACAGAATAATTATCTAAATCTATTACATTTCCCAAGGACTGGTAGTACAAATCATGAGCTTCTAAGAATATGGTTTACAAAGAGGAAATGAAATAAATACATAGTCTGTTTGAAAAGTATATAAACAACACAATTTAATTTAAAGCTACCCCGAACAACAGAGGCAACTACAACATGGACGCGGGTACATCTTCAAATCCAGCAACCCTCGAACACAGCAACAACTGCAGCCAACATCTGCACACAATATGCAGAAGTGTAGTATCACCACAACCGACCCCATGTACTGAGTAAGTAACAAACATAACCTTAGATTGAAAGCAGTGACGAACTAACACCGGGTCAGGTCCAACACCAAGATTTCCACAAGAGTTCATAACAACACAAATGCAAGTATAAATGGGTATCTCAGAAGTAAAACAAATACTAAACTCGTTCATAGTTTCAAAAAAAAAAAAAAGTATGGTTTTCAAGTATCTTAGTAAAAATTCAATTCTTTTGCCAGAAATGCCAAAAATACAGGTAAGTTTGAAAATTGTGATTTTTCTCAAAATCCTTTCACCGGTAAGTAAGAAGTTTCATTTTTCTTTCCAAATAACGAGTGCAAAAACACCTCTCTAGGCCCACATATCAATGTGTGTAAAAAGTCATGAATGGTGTGATACCGTACGACATGAGGAAAAAATGCATATTTATGCCTGTATGTCATGTGTGTATGCCAATGCCATGTATCTAAGAGATGAATCGTGTATTCACACTCTCAGAGTACTAAATCTCACTGCCTCCCGCTTTCCACTCATCATACTCAAACACTCGGTATTGTATATGGCCCATACGGCCCAGGGAACCACCCCGGAATATATACAACACTAACTATAAGTCATCCAATACCGACAAAAAAGGGCAATCCAACCCTGAGGAGAAATCCATCTCCAGATATCAAGTGCTTCGGACAAATCCATGCCCAGGGAAATCTATCCCTCAATAATATATAAATGCTCAACCACTCAGTACCGTATGTGGCCCAGGGAACTCCATCCTGGAACATACTCAATAATGACTATACGTTACTCGGTACCGAGGAAAAAGGGAAATGCATCCCTGTGAATAAATCCATCTCCATATATTAATACTTCGGACAAATCCATGTTCAGGGAAATCCATCCCCCAATAATATCATTCGTGCTCACTGGGGGTGTGTTACAGACTCCGGAGGGGCTCCTACAGCCCAAGCGCTATCATAAGCCAATCCAGGCATAAATCAATATAACATGCTGTGACGTGCAACCCGATCCCATAACTGTCACTCATAATCAGGCTCTCAGCCTCACTCAGTCATCAATCTCTCCAGTCTCACCCACGGGCTCACAATGTCATAAAAATTGACCCAGAACAATGATATGATGTACCAACAAGTGAAAATTTAGACTGAGATATGATATGAATGCATGAATGTGACTGAGTACGATATATCAATGAAAAAATGAGATGACAACAATGAACGACCACTATGGGTACAAAAAATATAAGCATAAAGCCTAAACATGATATTTAGCATGATTGACAGCTTAGTTACTTTATTCACATGGTGAAAACACAAATACCCACAAAATAGGGCCACTATACAGTTCCATGGGAACAACAGAGTCCCAATTCACAGGGTGCACGCCCACACGCCGGTTACCTAGTATGTGTGTCACCTCAATACCAATAACATAACACGTAATGCGAGGTTTCATACCATCAGCACTAAGTTTAGAAGAGTTACTTACCTCGAACGAGCCAATACCAATGCCGAGAAAGCCAAGCAATGCTCCAAAGATGTCATCACGCTCGTTCCGACCTACGAACGACTCAAAAATACCAAAAAACAACTCAAATACATCAAACAAGGCTAAGGGAATCAATCCCAATAAGAAAAGATCAATCTTGAGTCAAAACCTGAAATCAACCCAATTTTTATAGCTTCTGCCCAGCAATTCCGCATTTGCGGTATAGTTGTCGCACCTGCGAGCACCGCTTCTTCGGAAATTCCTCGCTTCTGCGAAACATCCTCACTCCGTAAAACCTCGCACCTACGGTCCTTAAACAGCTTCTGCGATCGCGCTTCTGCGCATCTGAACCGCAAGGTGCGTCCAAAGACCAACACCTGCGAACCTATCGCCCAACTCCCTTTCTCGTTTCTACGATTGCACTGCCGCTTTTTCGGCTCCGCACCTGCACTCCACACTCCGTAGGTGCGGTCATATCAGAACCAGAAAATTCTCAGCAATTCAACATGGAATGAAAAATCATCCGAAATCAATTCGAAACACGCCCGAACCCCTCGGAACCCCGCCCAAACATACCAACTAGTCACATAACATCACACGAACCTACTCGAGGCTCAAAACACACATAACAACATCGAAACGACGAATCACACCTCAATTCAAAATTATTGAACTTTGAAACTTCAACTTCCACAACCGATGTCGAAACCTATCAAATCACGTCCGATTGGCCTCAAATTTTGCACACAGGTCACATTAGACATTACAGACCTACTCCAACTTTTGAAATTGAAATCCGACCCTGATATCAAAAAATTCCACTCCTAGTCAAACTTTTCAAAATTCCAACTTTCGTCATTTCAAGCCAAATTCTACCACGGACCTCCAAATCGCAATCCGAACGCGCTCCTAAGTCCAAAATCACCCAACGGAGCTAACAGAACCATCAAAAATCCAATTCGAGATCAAATACTAAAAAGTCAAAACTTGGTCAAACCTTTCAAATTAAAGCTTCATCAACGATCTCATTCCTCCAAACCAATCCCGAATAACCTGAAACCCAAAATCGATGATTCACATGGTCTTAATACATCATACAGATCTACTCATGCCCTCAAATAACCGAGCGAAGTGCAAATGCTTAAAACGGGTCGTTACATCCTCCCCCACTTAAACATACGTTCGTCCTCGAACGTGCCCAAAGTTGTTCTAAAAACCATCGAAATCGCCGAGTAATCTTACCATGCACATACCTGGGGGTGATCCCACATCACCCTATCCCATATAGGTCTGATAACACAACATAACTAGAATTTCTTCATCCAACCTAGCCCATAAGCCTTAGAATCTAATTTCTACGTCCGATATTTCTATAATATCATAATCTCGCATCAACACACTGTATAAGTCTGAACAAGATGTATCAAGACATAGTCATAACCCAAGTTGAAATCACATGATATACCACATAACTCAAATACTCATAGCGATAATTTCTAATCACAGTAGTTGCTCAAACAACCCAATGCCGGTAACACATCTCTTATAAAAAAAAGCCTCGTTCTAACACCTTCGTATATTGCCAATGGTTAAAGAAACACGGGGAAACTCATAACCCTTCGTCGGATCAACAAGTTGTGGAACCCCCTCTCATTCAATAGGAACTATAGCAAATATCTAAGCTGATAAGCATCAATATCCTTCCAAATATACCGCAATCAGATCCGATAGCACCCATTCTAGGTCCGACGACCTCATTTCATCCACCACAACTACTCTAGTGACATGCCACATCAATACAATCTAAATCCACAACCCATGCAATCGGTGCACCAATAAGCAACAAGTCAAGTGTACTCAAACATTAAAAAATGACTCAAATGAGAGAATCGTCCCGCAAGTTCAACAAATACCTTCACAACGCTATGTTAAAAGCCTAGCACACACTGTAGAACCAGAACACTCGAAACCAACCCAAAGAATCATCTCTCAACCTAACTTTGCTGCAATGCGTGACCCCTATCCAACGCCAGTCCATAATATATACCTCGCTCCGCCTTGCCCAAAAATCAATAACCACGCAAAATTCGACACCCATTACTCAAAATGCATTACCATAACCACGGAGAATCAGATGATAACATGCCACACAAAACCCAAAAGAACATAACTAATACGCCCTCAATCATGCAATGCCCAATTACTCATCCCACTCAAATTCCGCTATAAGACCACAATAGAACCGCACCATGCTGCCTACGAATTTCATGACCTTCCCTTCAAAACCGAGTTGTGACCTTGCACCTGCAATTCTGAATACTACACAACTCCGCATCCATTACGCCATCATATGAAAGATACGAAAATCTCAAAACCAACTCCGAGTCGCAAGCAACTACATACTCGATTATCCAAGAACTTTCCAATTGATTTCATCCTGGAGGAATCACTATACATAACATGCCCCACACTCCAGTAGGAAATATACATATCAAATCATGGTAGAAACCATCAAGAACTCTCCGAAATCCATTTGCACTTAACCAAACCGTCATGACTGAATCCCTCTAACTCAACCAAGCTACGCAGGTCGCCAAAGCCCAAGAGCATTGCCACAATTCACATCCAGAAACTCACCACATCATAAGCACCCTAAGAACTGATCTTACCCATTACCATACCGACCCAACCTACTACCAAGCTATCGTATTTCTCCGAGTTCCTTCTGAATTCCCTTCAAATTGATTCTTCTCCTCGCCATAATACCACAATCCTCAATCAAAACTCACCACGTGAGACCTTGGCATAAATCCACACCGCCCTAAGGCTCATACGCCGCTGGATGTTCTCTTAAGTACCCCAAAAGTACCACAACTCAAATACTTACTCTGAAGAGGCTTTCTATGAATTTAAGCTATTCTTTCCCTTTCCTGATACTGAAATGTAGAATCAACAACGATATAGACATACCACAAATCTTGATCCTTCCAATGTAAATCTCAGATCCTAGCCAAATACAAATCTTGAAAATTTCCAATTGATACATTAAATCTTGAATCCATTCAGACCATTCTCAAGAATCTTCCACTCTACTCAAATCTCGACTCAACTGACCAAACGGACCGAACAACCTGTGCCCCATTAGCACAATAACAACCAAGGAAGTAATCCACACTCTTAAGCAACAGGGCGAATCCCTACTTCATACACACTACATCCTTCACGAATAATAACTCAATCATTCAATGTTTCCCATATACTTACCAAACATTATACAAATCGTATCAAGAAATTACTTTACTCGAGTCATCATCGATCTCAACCTCTACAAGTCATAACTGATTCACCAGTATACCTCAAACTGAAACCAATATAACACATAATCGTGCAATCAACTCGTCGGCAACATACCCCCCCCCCACTTGGCTCAAATCCATAGGCCAAAAAACACGATAACTCACAAATGCCCATACTCAATTACTGCCATAAAATCGCAGTGAGATTCAACCAAATCCTTCCTGAACTCCTGTAACGCAAACCATCTATTACCCCAATTTATCTGCAAATCTCGCATTCACCATTATAATAGTCAGGCCAACTTCCACAAGCGATCTAAACTCAAATTGAAACACATATCATTCACTGGTAGCAGAGAACTCGCTACAAAACAACATAAGGATCACACAACCTCAGGACACCCTGCAGGAGATAACCCCACCTACCTGGCCTCAAACTGATATCTCTACGAGTCTCAACTCATAACGCCACATGAATATCTACTTCACTCCACAACTAAACTACATGAGAGGTCCTTCAATACACCCATAACTCGAGGCATACGCCAAATCCACACCGAAGTCAAACACCCAATAGTCCTGCTACATCTTAAGCAAACTCTTCTTGTCACACTCGAACAATCTGAACACATCTCGCAATCAAATCATACTCACCACATAGTGATCCAGTCGTAAATCCCACCAATAAGGACATAATCCGACACATAAGTCCCAAATGCACGTGCTCACACAATCAAAATCCCCATACTCAAGCCACATAAAAACCTGGCCTCAAGTACTCCCGACTAGCCCATCATCATCATGCCAAAATCACACCTCGCACCTCAATCAAGAAAATCACAAGCCGTCTATGCACAGCTGATACCGAGCGCTCATGTGCACATACGAATGCGTGGGAGGAATTCAAGGAGTTACGCTTCAAGATGAATCAATGTCGCACGATACGGAAAGAAAGACGGGAATTATATCCTAAATGTCCTGTAGCCTCTCAAAGATAGGTATGGACGTCATCATACCAATCCACAAGACTCTACTAAACATTTGCTCATGACTTGTAGAACCTATGAACCTAGAGCTCTGATACCAATCTGTCACGACCCAAAATCCACTAGTCGTGATGGCACCTAACCCACCCGCTAGATAAGCCAACTAATAACTATCAAATTTTAATAATGTTACAAGTCAATTATACAGAATAAATTATCTAAATCTATTACATTTCCTAAGGACTGGTAGTACAAATCATGAGCTTCTAAGAATAGAGTTTACAAAGCGGAAATGGAATAAATACACAGTTTGTTTGAAAAGTACATAAATAACACAATTTAATCTAAGGCTACCCCGAACAACAGAGGCAACTACAACATGGACGCGAGTACATCTTCAAATCTAGCAACCCTCGAACACAGCAACAACTGCAGCCAACATCTGCACGCAATGTGCAGAAGTGTAGTATTAGCACAACTGACCCCATGTACTAAGTAAGTAACAAACCTAACCTTAGGTTGAAAACAGTGACGAGCTAACATCGGGTCGGGTCCAACACCAAGATTTCCACAAGAGTTCATAACAACACAAATGCAAGTACAAAGGGGTATCTCAGAAGTAAAACAAATACTCAACTCGTTCATAGTTTAAAAAAAATTAGGTATGCTTTTCAAGTATCTTAGTAAAAATTTAATTCTTTTTCCAGAAATGCCAAAAATACAGGTAAGTTTGAAAATTGTGATTTTTCTCAAAATCCTTTCACCGGTAAGTGAGAAATTTCATTTTTCTTTCCAAATAACGAGTGCAAAAACACCTCTCTAGGACCACATATCAATGTGTCTAAAAAGTCATGAATGGTGTGATACCGTACGACATGAGGAAAAAATACATCTTTATGCCTGTATGTCATGTGTGCATGCCAATGCCATGTATCTCAGAGATGAATCGTGTACTCACACTCTCAGATTACTCAATCTCACTGTCTCTCGCTTTCCACTCATCATGCTCAACCACTCGGTACAATATATGACCCATACGGCCTAGGGAAATCCATCCCGGAACATATACAATACTAACTATAAGTCATCCAGTACAAAGGAAAGATGGCAATTCAACTCTGTGAAGAAATCCATCTCCAAATATCAAGTGTTTCGGACAAATCCATGCCCAGGTAAATCCATCCCTCATTAATATATAAATGCTCAACCACTCAGTACCATATATGGCCCATGCGGCCCAGGGAAATCCATACCGGAACATACTCAATAATGACTATACGTCACTCGGTACCGAGGAAAAATGGAAATCCATCCCTGTGGAGAAATCCATCTCCATATATCAATACTTCGGACAAATCCATGTCCAGGGAAATCCATCCCTCAATAATATCAGTCGCGCTCACTAGGGGTGTGTTAAAGACTCCGGAGGGGCTCCTACAGCCCAATCGTTATCATAAGACAATCCAGGCATAAATCAATATAACATGCTGCGGCATGCAGCCCGATCCCATAACTGTCACTCATAATCAGGCTCTCAGCCTCACTCAGTCATCAACCTCTCCAGTCTCACCCATGGGCTCACAATGTCATAAAAACTGACCCGGAAAAATGATATGATTTATCAATAAGTGACAATTGAGACTGATATATGATATGAATGCATGAATGTGTCTGACTATGCTATATCAATGAAATCAATGAGATGACAACAATAAACGACTACTATGGATCCAAACAATATCAGCATAAAGCCTAAACATGATATTTAACATGATTGACAGCTCAGTTACTTTATTCACATGGTGAAAACACAAATAGCCACAAAATAGAGCCACTATACAGTGCCATGGGAACAACAGAGTCCCAATTCACAGGGTGCACGCCCACACGCCCGTCACCTAGCATATGCATCACCTCAATACCAATCACATAACACGTAATGCAGGATTTCATACCCTCAGCACTAAGTTAAGAAGAGTTGCTTATCTCAAACGAGCCAATACCAATGCCGAGCAAGCCAAGAAATGCTCCAAAGATGCCATCACGCGCATTCTGACCTCCGAACGGATCAAAACTACCAAAAAAAAACTCAAATACATCAAACAAGGCTAAGGGAATATTTGTGAAATTTTAATCAGCCAAAAAAACGCTCTCAACCCTAAACCTAATTGAGAGGATTTTCTCGAGCAGCCTTTGCGAGGCTGTCCATGGCCTCTCCGTCCGGTGGCCAGCCACCTCCTGTGGCTGGGTTACCTCCCCAACCACCCCCTAATGTTACCCAACCTCCCACGACAACACACAACTCATCCCAGCCCCAGCAGATGAACTACGCAAAAGCAGTGAAACCTTCGAACAACACTGCCATGCAATATCATGCAGCAGTTGTTGATCCTATTCCTATTAGACGAGCCACTTTTTTACAAGGACAACCAATGGTTAAGTTTACAGAATCAGAAGTCGAACGTATGAATACTATTGAAGGATTGAAGTACGCAGTGGTATGTAAATTTTCTTATGGTTGGCCTGAATTGCAAGAATTACGTCAAATCATCCCTATGCAATGTGGTATTAAGGGTGAATGTAATATCGGATTTCTTATAGATAGGCATGTTTTAGTACGACTGACATTGTGGCAAGATTATATTGATTTTACGTCAAAAAGTGTCTATTATGTGAAAGATAAGATTGGACAGGAATTCCAACTTAGAACCCTACTGTATGATTCGAAGTTCATAGCAGGAGATGAGACACCAAGGGTGATGGCGTGGATCTCTTTTCCCAATCTGTTGCCGACCTTTTTCGTTAAGGAGTGTTTGTTTTCATTAGCTTCAGCAGTGGGCAAGCCACTACACCTTGATATGGCTACTGTGAACAAGACAAGACCTAGTTGTGCGCGTGTGAAAGTGTTAGTCGATCTCTTAGCAGATCTTCCTAAGAAGGTTCGTATGGACATCGAGAATGAACTTACAGGTGAGGTTAGAACAGAATGGGTAACTATAAAATATGATTACCTACCTAAGTATTGTAGAGAATGCAAGTTACAAGGACATGATATGTTGGAATG
>ML418613.1:40269-119476 GCA_005239525.1 Nicotiana knightiana | reverse complement strand
ATTATTTTGTTAGTAGAATTAGTTAAACAACACAAATTGATATTTAAAAGTCTTGAGAAACTTGATTAAACACCAGTTTAGTATTTAATAAACTCAATTGATACGTTCAATTCTTCGTGGGATCGACTTTGGGCTTAATACCCCAGATTTATATTTGCAACGCCCGTTTAGTCTTTATAGAAGACATAGTTAAGCGTGATCAGGGAGAGACCGCTTTCTTTGGATGTTCAGGCTTTAGCCAATCGGTTCATGAGATTGGATGTTTCTGGGCCCGGCCGTGTTCTAGCTTATACGGCTGCTCGCTCTTTATTGTTTGATCATATTCGAGATCGGCAGTATGATGATCCTCATTTGTGTGTCCTTAGGGACACGGTGCGGCACGGTGGTGCCAATCAGGTTACAGTTGGTGATGATGGAGTTTTACGGATGTAGGGACGTATTTATGTGCCCAATGTGGATGGACTTCGTGATTTGATATTAGAGGAGGCCCATAGTTCCCGGTACTCCATTCATCCGGGCGCCGCAAAGATGTATCAGGATTTGCGGCAGCATTACTAGTGGAGGAGGATGAAGAAGGATATTGTGGCATATGTAGCTCGGTGCTTGAATTTTCAGCAGGTAAAGTACGAGCATCAGAGGCCTGATGGATTGCTTCGGTAGATTGAGATTCCTGAGTGGAAGTGGGAGCGTATCACCATGGATTTCGTTGTTAGGCTCCCACGGACTTAGAGGAAGTTCGATGTAGTATGGGTTATTGTGGATAGGCTGACCAAGTCAGCACATTTCATCCCTGTGGTAGTTTCATATTCTTCGGAGAGATTGGCAGAGATCTACAATAGGGAGATTGTTTGTCTTCATGGTGTGCCCATGTCTATTATTTCTGACCGAGGTACGCAGTTTACCTCGTATTTCTGGAGGACAGTTCAACGTGATTTAGGCACGAGAGTTGATTTGAGCACAGCGTTTCATCCTCAGACGGACGGACAGTCCGAGCGTACTATTCAGACTTTGGAGGATATGCTACGAGCATGTGTCATTAACTTTGGAGGTTCTTAGGATCAGTTCTTGCCATTAGCTAAGTTTGCCTACAACAACAACTATCAGTCGAGCATCCAGATGACTCCCTATAAGGCATTATATGGTAGGTGGTGTCGGTCGCCGGTAGGGTGGTTTAAGCCGGGGGAGGCTCAGTTGTTGGGTACAGACTTAGGGCAGGATGCCTTGGATAAGGTTAAGATCATTCAGGATAGACTCCGTACAGCTCATTGCAGGCAGAAGAGTTATGCTAACTGCTGAGTTCGTGATGTGGCATTCATGGTCGGAGAGCGGGTGTTGCTTCGGGTGTCACCCATGAAGGGCGTGATGAGATTTGGGAAGAAGGGAAAGCTAAGCCCTAGGTACATTGGCCCGTTTCAAATCCTTGATAGAGTGGGAGAGGTGGCTAACAAACTTGCGTTACCACCAAATTTATCAGTTGTGCATCCAATGTTTCATGTGTTTATGCTTCGGAAGTATCATGGCGATCCAGCCCATGTGTTAGACTTCAGCAGTCTCCAATTGGACAAGGATTTGACCTATGAGGAGGAGCCAGTAGCTATATTAGACCGGTAGGTTCGTCAGTTGAGATCGAAGAGTTATCCTTCGGTTCATATTCAGTGGAGAGGTCAACCTGCCAAGGAAACTACCTGGGAGTGCGAGTACGATATGCGGTGCCGGTATCCCCATCTTTTCCTTGATTCAGGTACTTTTCTATGTTCGTTCGAGGACGAACGTTTGTTTTAGAGGTGGAGAATGTGATGACCCAAAAAGTCATCTCTCATGTTATAAGTCAAAACTGTGTTCTGAGGCCTTGAAAACCTCCTTTTATCTCACCTCGTGTTGCATGCACAGTCCGAGCATGTATCCGAAAAGCTTTTATATGAAAAACTGAGAAAAATGCTAATTTTGCCTTTAAAATTGAATTTAAGTTGACTTCGGTCAACATTATGGGTAAATGAATTCGGACCCGTGATTCGACGGTCCCAAATGGTCCATAGGAAAATATGGGACTTGGACGTATGCCCGGAATTGAATTCCGAGGTCCTAAGCCCGAGAAATGAATTTTTGAAAGAAATTATTTAACTGAAATTTATAAGAGTTTTTGGAAATTTGGCTATACCTTAAGTTGATGGTATCGGGCCCGTTACAGGTTTAATATGATATTTGAGTTGTGCGTGTAAAATTTCGTAAGGAACGGAGGTCATATGACGTGATTCGGGTCCGTGGTTGTAAAATTTAGAAGTTTAAAAGTTCTTGAGATTTATCTTTGATTTTGATGCTAAATTCATCGTTTAAGATGTTATTTTGGCGATTTGATCGCACGAGTAGGTCCGTAGGATGTTTCTGAGGTTGTATGCATGTTTGGTTTGGAGCCCCGAGGGCTCGGGTGAGTTTCAGATTGGTTTCGGGGTGTTTAGACTTAGGAAATCACTGTTGGTGCACCATTCTGGTGTGGCCGCACCTGCGAGCTCGCAGGTGCGGACCTTCAGCCGCAAGTGCGGTCTAGCCCAGCTTGCCCATTTCCGCAGGTGCGACCCAATATTTCCACACCTGCGAGAGCGCAGGAGCGACCCAAGCACCGCATGTGCGAGGGTGTAACGACCTGACCGGTCGTTTTGAGAGTTTAAGCTCCGTTCGGTGGCATAAGGTCTTGAACAGCTTCACTTTATGTATATCGACCCGCGTGCATGGTTGGACAGTTACCGGATAATCCAGAGTCGAATTGGAAGGAAATTTTTTATTTTTGAAGCTTAAGTGGTGGAAGTTGACCGGAGGGTTGACTTTTGTGTAAACGGCCTCGGAATGAGTTTTGGTTAATATCAATAGCTTCATATGGTGATTTTAGACTTAGGCGCGCGTCTGGAATTGTTTTTGGAGGTCCGTAGGTTAATTTGAGGTAAATTGGCGAAAGTTAAAATTTCGGCGATTTCGGCCGATAAGAGAATTTTGATATTGGGCTCAGAATGGAATTCCGAGAATGGCTGTAGGTCCTTTGTGTTATTTGTGACTTGTCTGTAAAATTTGGCATCATTCCGGGTTGAATTGATAGGTTTCGACACGAGTTTTGATATTTGAAAATTTGAAAATTCATAAGTTTGATTTTTGGTTCGACTCGTAGTTTTAGTGTTGTTTTATGTGATTTGAAGCCTCGAGCGAGTCCGTGTTAGGTTATATGACTTGTGTGTGTGGTTGGACGGGGTCCCGGGGCCCTGGATGTGTTTCGGATAGACTTCGGATCAACTTTCCCTCATTTTTCCACTGCTGAACCTGTCTTCTGGTTTCCTTCTATGCGATCGCATAGCAGTAGTCGCGATCGCATAGTGTTGATCTTGACACCCCCACATTTTCCTTCAATGCGTTCGCACTTCCACCCTCGGGTTCGCATAGCTCTTTCATTTGGGCGTCAAATAAATTCCTTCAATACGATCGTATCCAATGCTTCGCGATCGCATAGGCAGCGTTTGGCAGCAGATAATTCCCTCCTATGCGATCGCATCAGCTTATTCGCGATCGCATAGTACCTTTTTGGCAAAAAATATTTTTTTTTCTATGCGATCGCATCCTTTGGTCCGCGATCGCAATGCTCAAATATCTGGGCAGCACATTAAATATCCAAAATCGAGAGTTTGAACCATTTTTCATATTTTGAAGTTGGGAGCTCGGGAAAGTGCGATTTTTGGGGAGATTTCACCTGGGAAATTTAGGTAAGTGATTCCTACTTAGTTTAGACTAATTTCCATGATTATACTCGTTAATCTAGCCTTTAAATTCAAAATTATGGTGGAGAAATTGGAAAAAAAATTGGATAAGGTTCCTAGGCCAAATTCTTGAGTTTTGATCGATATTTAAGATCCAATTTGAGTAATTATTGTATGGTTAGAATCGTGAGTGAATGGGTGTCCGGAATTTATAATTTTTACCTGATTCTGAGACGTGGGCCCGGAGGACTTTTTAGGCAATTTTCCTAATTTTGCGTATTAGCTTCCAACTTATTAGCTATTTTGATTCCTTAAAGTGATATTTATATTATGCAATTGAATTGAATAGATTTGGGCCATTCGGAGTCGGATACGCGTGGCAAGAGCGTGGTTTTGAGTTGAGTAGCCCTGTTGAGGTAAGTGTCTTGCCTAACCTTGTGTGGGGGGAATTGCCCCTTAGGATTGAGTCTTCTATGTTGTTTGTAGTCCTTGTACGCGAAGTGACGAGTGCGTGCTCAGACTTATGTGTGGAAAGTTGGCCTTTAGGAATCTTAGGTCCTTATATTCGTTGAGTATGAACTGTTCTTGACATGATTGAAAATTCCTATTATCTAGTTTCATCTTTACTTGCTTAAATGTAGGATTTCTTACTTTTCGATTTACTCCTCTTGCCTATTTGATTCCTAATTGACTTATCTGAAGATTTTACTCCTTTTACTGTTATGCTAGGTCCTCGTAACTGCTCAAACTTAAAGGAAGTTTAGATATTCTATACCTTAGTTGACTTGTCCTTATATGGAGTTATCGGATTCGTGTGAGCTTTCTTGTTGTTGAATAGTGCATTTGGATACAACTCTTATACGTTATTTTTCTTCCTTGTGAGCTATCCTTATTATGCCTAGTATTCTTTGTTGTGCTTATTCCTTGTGAACTAGCCTTGCTTTTCTTGTGACCAAAGGTTCTTAAATTGATGTATCTACCGTATCTGGTATTATTGTCAATTGTTGTTGTTGTGCTTGTTGTGGTGATGCACGAGGTTTCTGCCGTGCTGTGTTTTCTATTGATATTGCACATGCGGCGTGATAAGGCGGGGTATGTATATGTGGGTTGTGCATGTGGCGTGAAAAGGTGGAAACATGTTTATGCGCGTGTGGTGAAACAAGGCGGGCATATACTTTACTATTGCACACGTGGCAAGACAAGGTGGGCTATGTCAGGGATTGTTTGTGAGACTTGTGTTGGCCTGGGGGCATTCCTTGTTGTTGATATTGTGTATTGGAACACTTACTGTGTGAGTTTATTCGCGTGGAAACTTGTGAGATAAAAATGTACGTGTTGCCCTCTTTCTTTCCTTATGTTTTATTGGTTGTTGAAATCATGTTAGGACACCTGCACAAGTATACACGTGGTCAAGTACTACTAATGGATTTAGGGCTCCTTGTTGTTGTCAAATATAGATACTCTTGTTTTGTTTACCGTATGGGTAGAAGTGACTCAATTGGCACGTGAGTCGTCCGTGCAGTTAGTACTCGAATGACGGCGCAAGATGCCAAGTGCTAGGGTTCGAATATTGGGACCCGTAAATGGTGAATTGTCCGAGGTTCGGAACCTCGTGGAGATGGCTACGAATTTGATGTAGAAGTGGTTGAAGTTGTTGAGTCATTACCTGTACGTGTTGTATATGTACATGCCAGATTTGTTTGTGTTCTATTAAGTCTTTGTGTTACTTCATGGTTTTCCTTCTTTATCGAATTCACTGTCTTGTTAGCTATATTGCGTAGCCTTTATGTGCATATCATTATTTCCCTGATTCCTATATTGATACTTGTTCATTTTTATTAGACCAGTGGGTGTCTTGACTAGTCCTCGTCACTACTTCACCGAGGTTAGTCTTGATACTTACTGGGCACCGTTGTGGTGTGCTCATACTACTCTTCTGCATATTTTTGTGCAGATTCCAGGTTTTCGCATAGCCGGCCGATTGATTGTTAGCAGCGCGGTTGCTGTTGTGGAGACCCAAGATAAAACCGCTTCAACGTTCGCGGTTTCGGAGTCACCATCTTATATTTCTGTTTGCACTGTTGTACTTCTTTCTGAACAGTGGTATTTTTAGGATTTTTAGTGTAATTTCTTTAAAGCTTATGACTTGTACTACCGGGTTTGGGAATATGAAATGTATAAAGAATTATTTATTTAAAAAAAATATTAGATTTTATTTATTATTGTTGTTATTCCGTGAATATTAGGCTTACCTAGTCCTTAAGACTAGGTGCCATAACGATACCCAACGGAGGAAAATTTTGGTCGTGACAGAGGGTCGGGCAGTAAGTCTTAAAATAGAACTCCAGCCATTTTCTTTTCAAATTTTCACAAAAATAGAAGATTTAGGGCGGTTTTCTCAAGAGATTTCCTTCCCAAATCATAGGTAAGTGTCCATTAACTAATTTCTTTCAACTTTCTAATATTTTTTTATCAAATTTCATAAAATATTCTAGGGTTTTAATGGTAGAAAATTGGGGATTTGGGTAGAGTTAGGGCTTTTTGTATAATTGAAATTTAGACCTCGTTTTGGGGTCGGATTTCGAAACTAATTACATATCCGGGCTCGTGGACGAATAGGTGATCGAGTTTTGGTCTGAACCTCGTGTTTTGACCAAGCGGGCCCGGGGTCAATTTTTGACATTTTGGGAAGAATGATAGAAAACTCATAATTCACTAGGGTTGAATTATTTTGCACCTATTGATATTATTAAGCTAATTGGGTTTAGATACAATTGAATCGGAGGCGAGTTCTAAAGGGAAAGCGGTAACTGAGGCTTGAGTTTGTCATGGAATTCGAGGTAAGTGTTTGGCTTAACCTTAGCTTGAAGGAACAGGTATGGTGTCTTATAGGTGTGGTGACGAGTACCTATACGTTAGAGTCAAACATGCTCGTGAGTCGAATATGGTGATTTGTGTGATTTTTCATCAAACATTACTTGAGTTAAATTTGATAATTATCCATGTTGGTGGTATTCCTTTGGTATTGATCATTATTGAGTATTAGTTCAAGTTAAGAATTATTACGTGAAGTTAAGTAACTAAGTGAGATTGATTATGCTGTTTCCCTTGCCGGGATGATATTGATTCTACTGTTGGCTCCCTTGCCGGAACGTTATGGCTTTTATTATTATTGTACTTTTGATATCCTTGCCGGATTGTTGTTATTGATTTGTTTGGGTGAGGAAGAGTGTTAAAGAACGAAGGGTGATGCCGTGCCGCTTTATTTGATTTATGGTGAGGATGAGGGTTAAAACATGAAGGGTGATGCCGTGTATGATATTGTGAGGATGAGCATAAAAGCACGAAGGGTGATGCCGTGCCATCTTATGAACTTAAAAGCACGAAGGGTGATGCCGTGTCATTTCTATTGAATTATGATGAGGATGAGAGTAAAAACACGAAGGGTGATGCCGTGCACTTGTTTTCTTTGTGTTACTATTTCTGTTGTTTAAGTTGATATTTGATTTGTTGCTTACCTCGTTATCCCCATTAATTGATATTCTCTCTCCTCAGCATGTTTTCCCCTTCCTTATTCGGTATGTAGTTGCTTATTTCTTGTCATTTTTATTATTTTTTTCGTACATGATTAAACTGCACATGTTTATTTGGTTGTCGTGTCCTAGCCTCGTCACTACTTCGTCGAGGTTAGGCTCGACACTTATTCAGTAATGGGGTCGGTTGTACTGATACTACACTCTGCACTTTTGTGCAGATCCCGGTACTGGACCCTTCGGGCCTTAGATCAGGGTTGTTGCCTTCAGTCCAGCGGAGACTCCGAGGTAGTTCTGCAGACGTCCGCAAGCCTTGGCGTCCCCCCAATTTTATTTCTATTCTGTTCTTATTTACTTCTGCGACAGATGTATACTTATATTTTGTTCAGACTCCTATTTGTAGTATTCATAGACAGTCCGTGAGATTGTGATACTTTTTCTAGGAGTACTTTGGTTCTGGATTTCCTATTAGTATTATATCAAACTGTTGAATCATGTTATCTCGTATTTTAAATTCTATGATTTTAGTATAAAGTCTGGTAAATTGTTAAAAATAAAGGAATAAGGTATTTAATCAGTAACGATAGTTTGACTAGCGAGTTTAATATTAGACGTTATTACGATCTCGACGGTGGAAAATTCGGATAGTTGACATTTTGTTGGGAAGGATATCATGATTAAGATTCTTAATTGGCAGGAAAATAGATATTATCTAATTTTTGCATTCTGATCTTGAAGCGACGTGAATAGTGATTAAAGTAATGCGTGCAGTTTTCATTTTGTATTTGTAAAACGTGGCAATTTATGATTCGTTTCATGCTACAGTGGTTTCCAAGGTAACGATGATACTGTGATTTCCTGACGATATTTTCGAGTTTGCCGACTTGATGAAGATGATTCT
Organism: Nicotiana knightiana; assembly: GCA_005239525.1. Taxonomy (NCBI): domain Eukaryota; kingdom Viridiplantae; phylum Streptophyta; class Magnoliopsida; order Solanales; family Solanaceae; genus Nicotiana; species Nicotiana knightiana. The sequence continues at coordinate 111,305 of ML418613.1, read as the reverse complement.
GAAAGGTCGGGTTCATATCTATAAATATGAAGTCTTTTCCCTTTTTTCCCTTGCATGCAATTTCTTAACGTACTTTATTCCTTGGTAGTTTTCACTAACTCCAAGAACTGTTTTTGGAATTTTCCTATACTGAAAATTATGGATCTATAAAATTTTGATCTTTCAATGACTGAGGCTTCTTATTTCTTAATCCTGACTTCATTATAAGACGTCTTACTATTGCGGATGAGCTTCGGCGGAGTTAACGTCTTTATTAGGTAGGAGAAGAAATCCAAAAAACTTCTAAGGGTAATAAGGTTAAATATGAAGACCTTTCTGAACCTTTGGTCATAGAGATACTGCTAAAATATCTTAATCTCGCTGAACATTGCAATACATGGAATAAAACCGTAGCCAAACTTGGAACCAATACGCATGTGGACAACTTTCCCTCCATCATTCAGCCGAAACATATCCCTCTTGTTCGAGATGAGTCTCATTAGAACCCCAACATTGACATATAAATTCCTCAACATAATGAATGAATTACCAGTTATACAACTAGTTTTTGTTTCATGTACATATACCCTTTCACTCTTGGGTTTCCGACAATTGACGCTATTATTTTGAATTTTTGTAAGCATTTCAAATTTGTTTAACTCAAGTAGGTCCGAGAATTTGAAGGCTCATAGCATGCCTACCGTATCTGATGATTTTGGCCGAGGTTGGTTTTTTGCTTTAACGTCTTCTCAACCTCTAGTCCAAGAAGCTTTTCTATTGTGGTATTTTCACTCTTTGCAACCGTGAAAAGTATGCTATCATGGACATTAAAGATGATCACGTCAGATAATGATACTTTAAAACTTGTGATTGTCCCATCTTGTGATCTGGTACTCGGAAATGATTGGTTCCCGGGGAGATAGAACGACAGACGTAAGCATTTTTCTTGCCTATGTAATTTTTTGTTTTCCGGAATAGTAGTTCTTGTTTCATCTTGCACTTTTTGGATTGCAGCCCCTGGAATTGTTTGGTGAAATATTTGATATTATGGAGTGGATGGATAAAATTTTAGCATCTTCTAACAAGACTTGAGGACTTGGAAGTATATTTCCAAAAAAAATATGGATGGAAGAAAAAGCATCACGGTGAGTTTACGGCTTGATTTTTTTGCATGCTTTACTTATTCATAAATTTCTCATTATCTTTCCTCGATTATAGGTTTTTGGCTTAAAAAACAGTTCCTGAGCTTAATTGAGATGCCGAAGAATGATGATGGAGCTCAAGAACAAATCTACATGCTTGCTGCTTCAATGAGTAAGAAGGGAGACTCATCAAATGGTATTTGCAGACGGTAACTGTTTGGCCAAAAAGTGTTAAGCTTTTTGTTAAACTAATTAAGTGAAATAATAATGGACAAATCCTAGTTAAGTATAATAAATTTTAGATCCAAAATTAAAAAACATCAGTGATGTGGGACAGTATTCAAGATTAATAAATGTCACTAAGGTGTTCAATGATTATTAATGAATGAGAGGATAATGACAGATAACAAGTATCATAAGTGACAATAAATGTAAATATGAGAAAGTCACCCAAATATTGAATGACGTGGATGATTCCACCTTCTCACAATAACGTGTGATAGCAAAATATGAGAATGGACAGAGTGTTCTTGGATCTTGTGAATGGAAAAGACAGAATAAACAATGAAATCAATCAAGGCAAACTTTTTGTTTATTCCCAATAGTCAACTTCTTACAACTATTCTTATCAGAAAAGTGAAGATCCCTCTTTTGTTCCCTATCTCTTCCTATTTATATGGGATGTTCCTAGGAAACCCTAAAAAGTACAATCAGAGGAATATTCAATGGAATATTCCTTTCTATATTTCTAAGACTATCCTAACCCTTACTACTGCTTTTCTCTACTTGACCACGACCTCGATTTTTCACATGTCGACTCCTCGCTATTGAAATCTGTTCGACCTCGGCCATAACTCGTTCATTTGCATTCGCTGAACCTAGTCGGATTTTGACCCATATAGTTAGTCTCTCCGCTTATTGAGGTTGTCTTCTTGGTCGATCTCGGTGAGCGGACTTTATCTGCAGCCGTTCAGGAGAAATTTCGACGTGATGGCCGAGCAAAAATGGTCACCCTTGAAATGGTGACATGTAGTTCCAAGGGTCGTGGTCAGCGAGGCAGATGGAAGATGACATCATGGCCACGTACTTCATCATTACGCATCTTCCCATCACATAACATCGTTTCTCGGGCCCCTTCCGCTTCGGTTCTTGGGTCACTGACGGTTATTTGCGCCGATTCCGGCGCCACTCTATAAATAGAGGGGGAGAAGTTTCTAAGTGAAACTTTCGCATTTCCTACTTCATATCTGCAATTTGCTTTCTCTTCTTTTTCTTCATCAGTTCTTGCCTCCTATTTCTTCTTCTTTATCAGTTCTTACTTTCTAGTTCTTGCACAACCAACACCATCTCTTTTCCCGCTCCACCATATACACACCATCACAAAATGACCAATTCGACTCCCAATTCCGAGATAGTCTCTGATGCTACCCCATTGTCGGTGTCTATGCCCTCCGGTTGTGGAGGACCCTTGGCTGTGGAAGACGAGATCTTCCCCACGTGGAGGAGGTTGTTCCGCATTATCCAAAATCTAGGAACGACTTATCAAAAGAGCCTGTCCCTGACCCCGAGCTGGAATTGTCTGAAATGGGGTTGAAGCAAATCTCCGCCCTCCGGTCCAAATTCAACATTCGCGATCATATCGATATCGTTCCGGCGGGGGACGATGTGATACAAGTCCACCGGCTCGGGTATTGTGCATTCTATGGCTACCCGTTCTTGGTGGGCTACTCTCTTCCTCTTCCTCCATTAGCGGAAGAGTTCTTCCGTTTCTATGGCGTTTGCTTGGCGTAACTTTTCTTATGTTGACGAAGTTCGCGGAGCTGGCCGGCTGCGAGGTCTCTATCCGTCACCTGCTGCACCTTTTCTCGGCGAGCTTCTACAGGGCCACAATGATTCATCTTCACCACCGCAGAACTAAAAGGCTGGTGGTAGGGATTGATGACAAAGAGAATCGCCAGTTCTGGTTCATCTATTTCTTCATCAGGACCGAGCACGTGGTGGCGAATCCAAGAAGGTTTCCTGAGCAGTGGAGCTTCAATCACACTTATCTTTTACTGTTTAAAGTGTGTTTGCTAACCTTTCTTTGTGTTTTTGACTCATTCGTATGTTTACTATAGTTGAGAGATCTCCACCTTCTCTGGTTGCCGACATCGACGACTAGGTATCTTGCATCCTGCCTCACACTGTGGGGATTCGTGATTGAGCATCCTTCAATAAGAGGTTTGGGCCCAGTCTTTCGACCAATAAGTTAGATCTCAACCTTGCAATCATTTTGCCTCGTTATAGACTGTTGCTATTCATTGTTGTTTATTGACACGACTTCCTCTTTTTGACATTGGGTGACTCCGGCCCACATGCGACCGTTATATCGGCAGAGGCCCCGGCCCACCCAGTTATGCACTTGATCGATGACTTTTCTCTCGACGAGGAGGAGGCGACTCCGTTAAAAAGGAGGAGGCTAGAGTCTGACAGGGTCACCACGGCCACTGTCGCGCCTTAGGGGCCGGTTGTGTTGGACGCGGAGTCGGCACATCCACCAGTCATGGAGGATGTTCCCGTGCCGGAGGTCAAGGCGGAGGAGAGGTCGTCGGAGGTAGGAGGGGCCACCACGGGGGAGGAACGTGCATGAACGACGGAGGTTGGCTCATCATCTGCAGACGGGAGCGATAAAACTGTCTGTCTTCATAGAAGACGATGGGTCAGGCTCCGACATCGACCTCGAGGAGGTGCGGGCCTTTGAAGAGAGGTTCACTCGAGTAGAGATAAGGACTGAGGGGTCTAAACGGACCATTGTCATCCCCGTGGACTATAACCTTCGGTTAATTCAAAACGGGTGGTTCGGGCTTTCACTCTTTTGTGCGCGGATTCTGAGAATAGGATGCCGCAGAAGCTTAAGGATGCGGACCTGTCATTGGGCATCTCCGTCATGGCCCTGCGAGTAAGTTTTTCTTCCACGTTTTAACTTCATTCACTTCTTTTATGTTGTTTGCCTCTGCTGATCCATTTTTTTTATCTACCAGACCCTCATTTTGGAGATTGAGAGTGATCGAGGGGAAGAGAAAAAGGTAGCCCTTTACAAGAAGATGGAGTCCAAGTATAGAGAATATTGTTCCAAGCACCGAACGCTGGCCAACATACTTGGTGAGGATGGCTAGTTTCAGACACTTCATGATAAGCTGAAACAAAAAGATGAGGAGCTGAGGGAGAAGGAAGGTGAGCTTGTGAGGACTATTGGCAGGTGCTGCATGCTTGAGGGTACGCTGAGAGTTAAAGAAGACGAGCTCGAGGTAAGCAAAGGAGTGATGGGCGAAAATGCTAATCTTCAGCTCAGATGGCATCCTTGCGGGTCGAGCTCGAACAGAGTGAAGCTAAGGCCACCGGCTTGAGGGGCGAGTTAACCGCCAGAGCTGAAGAGTTGGAGCGGGTTGAGAGAGACAGAATGGGATGCCATGGCGGAGGCGGCTGCACTACGGGGGTATCCTCCACCTCTGCAGGTCCGACGGGCTAGTGAGGCAGAAACGTCGGCACTTAAGGAAGTGAGGCTTGAAGAGCGGGTAGGTGGTTTGGAGGCAGAGCTGTCAGACATGAACGAGCAGATTGCTGCCCAGAAAGTCGAGAAGGCGCAGCACCAGGCCCAGCCGTCTACTTCTCATGCTTCTACTGATCCCAGTGTGTCACGGGAGTTGTATGAAAAGTGGGTTCATGCTGAGGCCCAACTTGACATATCTAGGGCTCTGGCGACGGTCGGGAAGGCTTCCGAGGCAGAGTTCGAGGATGCTTGTGTCAAGGTACGTGCGACTCGTGACGCCTGTGGTTATGACCCTGTTAAGCCCAGCATGGACGATGACGAAGATGATTTAGATGGGCTTGATTCTGATCCTTGGTACAATGATGAGTATTCCGGCGGCGATGGTGACAACGGAGATGATGTGGCGTGATGTTTTTGTACTTAATTTTTTTTTTCTTTTTTGTGGGGCCGTCTTTCAGTCCCTTTGTAGGATGTTTTATTTTGAATGAAATGATTTACCTTTTGCTGTATGCTCTTTTCTGTGGATGTTTTTCCTTTCAAGATTTCCTGACTTTTAATTGTTCCGAACGCAGTCGGTTGTTAAAACATTCGAACATTGCCGCATGTTAGTTTATTCGGGCGAGGTTGAATATGAATTTATTCAAACAAGATCGAATGCAAGTCGACTCAAACGAGATCGAGTGTAGACTTAAAAAATAATTCGAACGAGGTCAAATGTAGGCGATTCGAACGAGGTCGAATTTAGACTTAAAAAATAATTCAAACGAGGTCAAATGTAAGTCGATTCGAACGAGGTTGAAGGCAGACTTAAAAAATAATTCGAGCAAGTTCGAATGTAAGTCGATTCGAACGACGTCGAACGTAGACTTAAAAAATAATTTGAACGAAGCCGAATGTAAGTCGATTCGAATGAGGTCGAATGTAAGTCAATTCGAATGAGGTCAAATGTAAGTAGATTCGAATGAGGTCGAGTGTAAGTTGATTCGAACAAGGTCGAATGTAGACTTAAAAAAATAATTCGAACGAGGTCGAATGTAAGTCGATTCGAACAAGGTCGAATGTAAGTTGATTCGAACGAGGTCGAATGTAGAGTTAAAAAATAATTCGAAATAGGTCGAATGTAGACTTAAAAAATAATTCAAACGAGGTCGAATGTAAGTCGATTCGAACGAGGTCAAATGTAAGTCAATTCGAACGAGGTCGAATATAGACTTAAAAAATAATTTGAATGAGGTCGAATGTAAGTCAATTCGAACGAGGTCGAATGTAGACTAAAAAAATGATTCGAACAAGGTCGAATGTAATTCGATTCCAACGAGGTCGAATGTAGACTTAAAAAATAATTCGAACGAGGTCGAATGTAAGTTGATGGTGTAATGTGTAAACTTTGTGGAGGCATGAAGGGACATCATATGCTTGCATATATTTCTTTGCTTATATATTAATTGGAGAGTTTTACATGTTTCCGCTCAGTTCGTGCGTACATTTGAGAAGTCCCAGTCTATATAGTCCCTTCATCGGCCGACCTGGAGAGTTAGTTGAGAGGTCGGGCGATGAACTTAATACTTAAACTTCGAGACACCCTCCTCGTCGACTCTTTAAAAACCTCCCCGAGAAAACCCAATTGGGACAAAACTCATGTGAAGGAAAAAGAGTACGACTTGGGGGACGTCCATCTTCAGAAGTTGAAGTATTTGAGGTGGGCGACATTCCAATTGTTTGGCAGTAGTTTCCCCTCCATTGTTTCAAGCTGGAATGACCCTTTTCTTACTGCTGTCGTGATTTTGTATGGGCCATCCCAATTGGTTCCCTATTTTCCTTCCCGTGGGTCTTTTCTTGCTTGTGTTTGGCTTTGAGTTAGTCCCCGACCTTGAGCGGCTTAACTTCGGATTTTTTTGTTATAGTACCATTTTGCCTGTTGTTTTTGAGATATCATTCTTATGAAGGCCATGTCTCTCCGCACTTCGGCTTCGTCGAGATCTTTCCTTATACTTTCGTCATTGCTTGGCCCGCTCTCGTTTGAGTACCTTAGTCTTGTTTCACCGACCTTGACCGATATTACTGCATCAGTCCCATAGACTAGTGAATATGGTGTTTCTCCTGTGCTTGTTTGGGCGTGGTGCGATATGCCCATAGCAATTTTGGTAGTAATTCCGACCATATTCCCGAATAACAAGGTCGAATGTAATTCGATTCCAACAAGGTCGAATGTAGACTTAAAAAATAATTCGAACGAGGTGGAATGTAAGTTGATGGTGTAATGTGTAAACTTGGTGGAGTCATGCAGGAATATCATATGCTTGCGTATATTGCTTTGCTTATATATTCATTGGAGTGTTTTACATGTTTTCGCTCAGCCTGTGCGTACATTTGAGAAGTCCCAGTCTATCTAGTCCCTTCATCGGCCGACCTGGAGAATTAGTTGAGAGGTCGGGCGATGAACTTAATACTTAAACTTCGAGACGCCCTCCTCGTCGCCTCTTTAAAAACCTCCCCGAGAAAACCAAATTGGGAGAAAACTCATATGAAGGAAAAAGAGTACGACTTGGGGGACGTCCATCTTCAGAAGTTGAAGTATTTGAGGTGGGCGACATTCCAATTGTTTGGCAATAGTTTCCCCTCCATTGTTTCAAGCTGGAACAACCCTTTTCTTACTGCTGCCGTGATTTTGTATGGGCCATCCCAATTGGTTCCCTATTTTCCTTCCCGTGGGTCTGTGCTTGCTTGTGTTTGGCTTTGAGTTAGTCCCTGACCTTGAGCGGCTTAACTTCGAATTTTTTGTTATAGTACCGTTCTGCCTGTTGTTTTTGAGCTGTCATTCTTATGTAAGCCATGTCTCTCCTCTCTTCAGCTTCGTTGAGATCTTTCCTTCTACTTTTGTCATTGCTTGGACCCGCTCTCGTTTGAGTACCTTAGGCTTGTTTCACCGACCTTGACTGGTATTACTGCATCAGTCCCATAGACTAGTGAATATGGTGTTTCTCCTATGCTTGTTTGGGCGTGGTGCGATATTCCCATAGCACAACTGGTAGTAATTCCGACCATATTCCCGAATAACAAGGTCCAATGTAATTTGATTCCAATGAGGTCCAATGTAGACTTAAAAAATAATTCGAACGAGGTGGAATGTGAGTTGATGGTGTAATGTGTAAACTTGGTGGAGGCATGAAGGAACATCATATGCTTGCGTATATTGCTTTGCTTATATATTCATTGGAGAGTTTTACATGTTTCCGCTCAGTTCGTGCGTACATTTGAGAAGTCCTAGTCTATCTAGTCCCTTCATCGGCTGACCTGAAGAATTAGTTGAGAGGTCGGGCGATGAACTTAATACTTAAACTTTGAGACGCCCTCCTCGTCGCCTCTTTAAAAACTTCCCCGAGAAAAACCAATTGGGACAAAACTCATGTGAGGGAAAAAGAGTACGACTTGGGAGACGTTCATCTTCAGAAGTTGAAGTATTTGAGGTGCGCGACATTCCAATTGTTTGGCAGTAGTTTCCCCTCCATTTTTCCTAGATGGAACGACCCTTTTCTTACTGCTGTCGTGATTTTGTATGGGCCATCCCAATTGGTTCCCTATTTTCCTTCCCGTGGGTCTTTGCTTGCTTGTGTTTTGGGTTTGAGTTAGTCCTCGACCTTGAGCGGCATAACTTTGGATTTTTTTATAGTACCGTTCTTCCTGTTGTTTTTGAGCTATCATTCTTATGTAGGCCATGTCTCTCCGCTCTGCGGCTTTGTCGAGATCTTTCCTTCTACTTTTGTCATTGCTTGGACCGCTTTCATTTGAGTACCTTAGGCTTGTTTCACCGACCTTGACCGGTATTACTGCATCAGTCCCATGGACTAGTGAATATGGTGTTTCTCCTGTGCTTGTTTGGGCGTGGTGCGATATGCCCATAGCACTTCTGGTAGTAATTCCGACCATAGTCCCTTGGCGTTCTGAAGCTTCTTTTTCGTGATGTTCAATATTATTTTGTTAGAGGACTTCACCTGACCATTGCTTGCGGGATGATATGGCGTGGAGAGTATTCTCTTGATGTGCCATTTCTCGAAGAACTCGACTGTCTTTTTTCCAATGAACTGAGGTTCGTTGTAGCAACTTCTTTCTTTGGCGATGCCGAAGTGGCATATGATGTTTCTCCATATGAACGTGATAACTTCCTGTTCGCGTATTTGGGCGAATGCACCTGCTTCTACCCACTTGGAAAAATAGTCAGTTAAAACCAAAAGAAATCGTACATTACCTCGTCCTGCTGGGAGGGGTCCGACGATATCCATTCCCCATTTGATGAAAGGCCAAAGCAAGGTGACTGAGTGGAGGTGCTCGCACGCTTGATGAATCATGGACGCGTATTTTTGGCATTGCTTGCACTTTCTGACGAAGTCGGTGACCTCTTTTTTCATAGTGGGCCAATAGTAGCCTGCTCTTATGAGGCATCTGACAAGGGCTCGATTGCTGATTTGAGCTCCACAGTGGAATTCGTGTACTTCTTTGAGGACGCGTCTCATTCGGTTTGGTCCTAGGCATTTTTCTAGGGGACCGCCAAACGTTCTCTTATTTAAGTCGCTGTCGATGATCTTGTACCTGGCCGCCTGCATTCGAAGCTTCTTGGCCTCTTTTTTATCGGGTTGGAGCACTCCGTCCTGCAAATATTAGATATACGATTGCACCAGTCCCAAGTCATGTTTATAGTTCGTACCTCGATTTGGTCTATTGATGAATGGAGGAGAGTGACCATGTTCTCTTTTCTATTTATGTTCTTGGTAGCCGCCATAAGTTTGGCGAGGCTATCTGCCTCGATATTTTGTGCTCGAGGTATCTGGTCGAGTTGGCATTCGTCGAACTCGGGCATCAACTTGAAAATCTCGGCCTGATATTTTTGTAGCCTTTGTTCTTTGATTTGGAAAGTCCCTGTGACGTGATTGACGACGAGCTGTGAGTCACAATGGAGGATGACACGTTGTGCTCTTTATTTGAGGGCCAATTTTAATCCTGCAATCACGGCCTCATACTCGGCCTCATTGTTAGTCATATCAGGGCACTGTATGGATGGGCGAATTACTTCGCCAGTCGGGAACTCGAGTACGAGTCCCATTCCAGAACCTGATGCGTTGGAGGTGCCATCAGTGTATAGAATCCAAGACTGCGCTTATCGCAACGTCGGACACAACCAAGTAGATTATGAGACGTTCTTCGGGTTTCTCCTTGGCAAGTAGTGGGGGTGAGGACATGTATGCTTTAATTTCTCTTAGGGCGTCAACACACTCGGCATTCTATTGGAGTCCGTTGTCCTTCTTGAGTATGCTGAAAAATTTGTGGCATCTATCAGAGGATCATGAGATGAACCTCAACAGGGCCGCTATTCAGCCAGTCAGCTTTTGCACGTGCTTCTTGCTGGTCAAATTTTCTGGTATTCCCTCCATAGACTTTATTTGGTCGGGGTTGACTTCGATGCCTCTCTGCGACAACAAAAATCCAAGGAACTTTCCAGAGGTCACGGCGAAGGCACATTTCTTGGGGTTCAGCTTCATGCCGTATCGCCTAAGTATGTCGAATCCCTCCCTCAGGTGGTCAACGTGGTCCTCTTTTCTTTTCGACTTGACCAACATGTCATTTATATACACTTCTATCATTTTGCTGAGCTGCTCGTTGAACATCTTGGTTACTAACCTTTGATAGGTTGCCCCTGCGTTCAGCCCGAACTGCATGACTATGTAGCAGTACGTCCCTTGGTGGGTGATGAAAATGGATTTTTTTCTGATCCTCCTCTTCCATGAGGATTTGGTTATAACCTGAGTAGACATCCAAGAAACTTAACAGTTCGTGTCTTGTTGTTGCGTCGATGAGCTGATCAATGTGAGGTAACGAGAATGAGTTTTTCGGGCAAGCCTTGTTTAGATCCGTGAAGTCCATGCAGAAGCGCCATTTCCCATTTTTCTTTTTCACCATGACCAAGTTGGAGACCCATTGGGGGTAATTTGACTCTCTGATAGAACCATTGCCGAGAAATTTTCTACCTCTTCGAGGACGACATCGTTTATTACAGCGTTGAATTTTCTTCTGATCTGTCGTAGCAGCGGGTAGATCAGGTCGACGTTCAGCTTATGTGTTGCGATTTCTTTCGGGATACCTGGCATATCTGCATGAGAGAAGGAAAATAAGTCTGCGTTGTCAGTTAAAAATTTATGGAATTTACCTGGTTCTGTGAGTTTGTGACCGATGTAGGCTTTTTTATTATGGTCGCTTTCGTCCAGTTGAACGGGATCGAGGTCTTCCATTGTTGATCCCATGGCTTCCACGACGTCGGAGTCTTTGATGATGTCTCTTTGTACGTCGCCCCCTGACCCCGACCTTGCTAATTGCTGTGCTCCTGCGCCTTCGCCTTCCAACTGGTGAGTGTATGTGCAGTCTTAGGCGATGCGATAACATTCTTAGGCTGTGCGCTGTTCGCCGTGGATGCTGAACACTCCCCACGGGTTGGGGAACTTGATGACCTGATACAGGCTGGACGGGATGGCTCTCATGGCGTGTATCCAGAGTCGTCCTATGATGGCGTTGTATGCTGTATCCTGGTTCATTATGTGGAAGGTTGTTTCCAGGGTGATACCATCGGCCAGAACGGGCAATGTGATCTCTCCGAAAGTCCTTTCAACTGCATTGTTAAAAACTGTTAGTGTTTTGCAGCTTGGTACTATCTTATCCTCGATTCTCATCTATGTGAGGACTCTGGGGTGGATAATACGCGCGCCACTTCCGTGATCTACCATAATTCGTTTGACATGGATGTCTGAAATTCTTAAAGTAATGACAAGAGCATCATAGTGAGGAAAGGTCAAACTGTGGGTATCTGACTTATCGAAGATGATACTTTCTTCGAGGTCGTCATATCGTTCATGGGTGATTGACTGCTTAAATTTATAGGTGGTTGTGAATTTCACGTGATTGATCGTTGCGCCGTCGTCTTCGCTGTTAATCATCTGGATGGTGCAGGCTGAGGAGGGCAGTTTGGAGGGCCTGGATATTGCTCTCGTCCGCGGGAAAAGTTGGCTCTTCCTCGGTCGCTCATCAACTCCCTCACATGTCCTTGGTTGAGCATGTTCACTACCTCTTGTTTCAAGGCTATACAGTCTTCGGTCTTATGGCCTCGCTCTTGATGGAATTCACAGAGGGCATTCAACTTTCTGGTGTTCGGGTCGAACTTCATCTTCTGTGGCCATTTCACCTTGGGGCCGAGCTTCTCTAGGGCATAGACTATTTATGAATGGGAAACACAAAAATTATGAGCAGATAACAGTGGAGGCATATCACTTTCATTTCGGTGAGTCCCTCTCTGCGGCCTAGACAGGCCATCTCCATGGCTGGGGGGTGGTAGGACGGCCTTTCTGATGTATGACTAGTGTCTGTCAAGATTGATGAGTGTACCTACATGGTCTCTTCGGTCTTCATTTTGATGGTCTTTCCTCGAGTCCATCTGGACCGATGTCAACTGCTGGGTTGGTCCGTTGAGATTGTCCTCATCTGTTCTCACCTCGGCGCAGTAGGCGTTGTGTATTTCCTCCCAAGTAGTGGGGGTGTATTTCATGAGCCTGCTCAATAGTTTTCTAGTTACCCTCGAACCCCTCCTGTTTAACCCGTTCTGGAAAGCCGCTACCGCCGTTCCTTCTGACACATTTGGAAGGCTCATTCTCACTATGTTGAACAGGGCGATGAAGTCCCTGAGTCCTTCGCCGAGTGACTGTTTAATGGCAAATAGGTCACTCACCCGGGCTTTTTATTTCTTGGCCCCGGCATGGGTGTTGACGAACTTATCGGCCATCTCCTCGAATGTCTCTATAGACCGTGCTGGTAATTCTGAGTACCATGTCAGGGCTCCCCCGGTCAGGGTTTCACCAAACTTCTTCAGCAGTACCGACGTCACTTGTTCTTTGGTACGGTCGTTTCCTTTCACAGCGGTGACGTAGTGGATGATGTGATCTTCAGGGTCCATTGTGCCATCATATATTTTTAAGTATAGCGGCATCTTGAAGGTTTTGGGTATGGAATGTGGTGTCGCCTCATTGCTGTACGAATGTTCCATGAACCGGCCGACGTCCATTTTGGCAGGAGTTTTGGGGCGCCTGGTATCTTATCAACCCTCTCTTGGTGTTCCCTTATTTGGTCGCGGAGTGCCTTATTCTCGTTCTCCATCTCTTCCATTTTCCTCAGAATAGCAGCGAGGGTATCATTACCTGCATCATCAACAGTGTGAGTGATACCTATTGGGAGAGGGGCGTGTTGCTCGTTGATGGTCGTTGTGATGTCGACTCGTGCATTGTTTCTATTCGCCCCTTGAGCGAGTTTTTCGAGTATACTATTTCGAGTACTTGTTAGCCATGCCTCTAATAACTTTTTCAATGCTTCCTCCGTCGTGGAAGTAGAGGCTCCTTTCCCATGAGAAGTGGTAACACTCCCATGAGGGGGAGTGAGTCACTCCGCCTGGGTGAGGTGCTTGGTGTCACGTTATCCTCGTCATTTATGTTAACCTTGTTGATGGTGCTTAGGAGGTTTAGTAGTGACTCCTACTACTGCTTTTAATCTTTTGTCTCCGCTTCTTGCCATCGTTAGTTCATGCAAGCAAGAAAAAGAAAGCTTGGTCGTTGTTTTTTTAGATCTAGAAGGAACTAAAATTTCAACTAGAAAGTTCCCCTCAGACGACGCCAAATTATTTGGCCAAAAAGTGTTAAGATTTTTGCTAAACTAATTAAGTGAAAAAATAATGGGCAAATCCTAGTTAAGCGTAATAAATTCTGGATCCAAAACTAAAAGTTATCAATGATGTGGGGCCGTATTTAAGATTATTAAATGTCACTAAGGTGTAAAATTATTATTAATGAATGAGAGGATAGTGACAAATAACAAATATCATAAATAGAAATAAATGTAAATAGGAGGAATTAGTCACCCAAATATTGAATGATATGGATGATTCTACCTTCTGACAATAACGTGTGATAGCAAAATATGAGAATGGACAAAGTGTTCTTGGATCTTGTGAATGGAAAAGGCAGAATAAACAATAAAATCAATCAAGGCAAGCTTTTTGTATATTCTCAATAGTCAACTTTTTACAAGTGTTCTTATCAGAAAAGTGAAGATCCCCTGTTTGTTCCCTATCTCTTCCTATTTATAAGGGATGTTCCTAGGAAAGTCTAAAAAGTACAATCAGGGGAATATTCAATGGAATATTCCTTTCTATATTTCTAAGACTATCCTAGCCCTTACTACTTCTTTTCTCTACTCGACCACGACCTCGATCTTTCGCATGTCGACTGCTCGCTATTGGAATCTGCTCGACCTCGGCCATAACTCGTTCATTTGCATTCGCTGAACCTAGTCGGATTTTGACCCATACAGTAATGTCAGTAGTCCTCTAAGGAAGAGAAGGATCAGATCTAATACTAGGAAAAAAGGTCCGGGGAGTATCAGAACATTTCCTAAGTTGACCCCTAGGCTATGCAGTTTTTCCTTAGGGACGTGTCAAAGGATAAGCCCATTATTGTTGATGAGAGTGGTGAGAGAGTCTCCGACTGGTTACATGTAGATAAAATAGTTTCGGGGACTGGAACGGAATTTATTGTTCAAGTTGGTTTTGATGATTCACTCGGTTAAGGTCTTTTTACTAAAATAGACAGAGATACCATTGTCGAGCCTTTGTCAACGAGAGAACCTACTGCCGTTGTTGGTAAATATAGCTTTATGATTGAAATTTTGAATGATGTTAATCTTTTTAAATTTTCGGATAAGGATGTTGTTTGGTTGAAAGGGTTGCTTGGTCCTTTGGAGAAGTAAAAAATTGAGTGACATATTGTTTGTTAACAATGTGCTGCATAACACTCTCCGGGTACTCTTTTTATTAAGAATCTCTTATTTTGATCCCTTGTTTCTTTCTTTTGATTTTCATTTTATTATGTAGGCTCATCTTGTTTTGACTCCGTTAGATAATTAGGTGTAAACAATCCTAGTCCTATATGTAATGCGGGTAGAATATATATTATATAGTGAGCTCATTGTATCATTGTTAATAAATCAATACTATTTATTCCGTGTATTACTTCTTACATGGTATCACAACGGCAGTGAGAAAATTTCGAGAAAGAAACCCAGCCAAAACAGTTGCCGTGCTTCAATTCAGGCAACCTTTTAAGGACTGATTCGCATTCCCTCCTTTTTTAGTGTTGTGCAAAATCCAACACCACCAAAAGGTTCACAAGACATAGGCGACCAAGCACCATAATATTCTCCGTAAAATACCCATCCACATGCCCTTACACGCCTGTCGAAGATCAGTTTTTGACAATGATTTGTCCCATGTGTTGGTGCATGAGCCTGCTTTAGCCTAGTAATTCTGAGCCTATCCATAATTACTTCTTTTTGTTTAGATCTCTTTTAATTTTTTTCGGTAGCTATAGTGATTTTCTCCAGCATAAACAATATTTTTTTGGCATATACAGTGTTCCTTCGCCTGTTTCAACTGTGGAGTTGTGGTTTAAAGGTCAAGTTGCTCAAGATCACTTAACCAAAAAAGCTAGTGAGGGAGATGAAAAGGCCAAAGAACAGTGGGAAAAAATTGATGCTCAGTTATGTAGCATCTTGTGGCAATCTATTGATTTCAAGTTAATGCCTTTGTTTTGTCCATTTTAGGTATGTCATTTGATTTTGGAAAAGGCTCGTACTTTATGTACATTAATCTATCTCATTTTTTATGATGTGATATCGCCGATGACAAATTTGAAGAAATAGGAATTGGATATGCCTACTTACTTGGACAAGTACATGCACTCGTGGAGGAGTTTGAGAAGTTTATACAAGTTTTTGCTAGTGTTGAAAAGCAACAAGAGCAACGATAAAAGATGTTTCTAGTTTTTAAACTCAATGGACTTCCAAATAACCTTGATTCGGTGCGTGACCATATTTTGGCTAATCTGACTGTCCCAACAATTGACGAACTATTCTCTATATTACTTCGCCTTGCTGCAGCGCCAGTTAACATGATGATCTCATCACAGACAACTAACTCCTTTGTTCTCGCATCCCAGATAGTGGAAAATCGGGTATCTAAGGATATGGAGAATATACGAGGAGGAGCTGGTTTTGGAAGATCTCGACCCAAATGTTCTTATTTTAATAGGCATAGACACACCGTTGAGGTGTGTTATTTTTTCCATAATCGACCACCTAGGAATGCTCATATTTCTCAAATAGAGTGTAACGACTTGGTCGGTCGTCTGAGTATTTTCTGCCCGTATCCCCTATTTGATGCTTTACATATGTGTATTTGTGGTTACATGACTTTCTGGGGCGGTTGGGTTGGTTTTGTGGAGTGAGTTAGGACACCTAGTCTCAAGGTTGAAAGTTTAAGTTGTAAGAATTGACCGAAGTTTGACTTTTGTGTAGATGACTCTAAAACAAAATTTTGATGGTTCTAATACATTTGTAGGGCGATTGTAGACTTAGCTAACATCCGGATGTGGATTTGGAGTCCTGTAGGTTGGTTTGATGCTTTTCGGCGAAAGTTGGAAAGTTGAAGGTTTGGAAGGATGGGAGATTTGATTAAGAGTTGACTTTGTTGATATCGGGTTTGGATTTTAGTTCGGGGGGTAAGAACAGGTTTTTTTTTTGTATTTTGGGACTTGCATGCAAAAATTGAGGTCATTCAGAGTTGATTTGATATGGTTCAATATGAGCTTTGGAATTTGAAAGTCCATTAGTTCATTAGGCTTTAATTGAGGTACGATTCATGGTTTTAATATTGTTTTATGTGATTTGAGACCTCAAGTAGGTTCGTGTTATATTTAGGGATTAGATGGTATGTTTGGATGGGGTCCTAGGGCCCCCAGAGCTGTTTTGGATTGAGTTTGGACCATGTATGGACTTATAGTAAATTTCTCTAGATTGCATCTGCAGAGGGCTATTCCATAAATGCAGAGCCGCAAGTGGGGCCATTTGATCACAGGTGCGAAGGGAATGGCTGATAGAGGAAGTCCACATATACAACAATTGTGCGCAGGTGCACAAGCGCAAATGCGCGAGAGTATCCGCAGAAAATGAGCCACAGAAGCGGCTGGTCGGGAGGCTAAGTCATTCCCGCATCTGCAATGGTTTTTTCGCAGATGCGATGTCACTGGTGCGACTAAGTGGACTGCAAATGCGGTTTCGCTGGGTTTGGTTGGTCTATCATTTTTGGAGTTGTGGAGCTCGGTTGGAGGCGATTTTTGAAGGGCTTTTCACTACAATTGAAGAGGTAAATGAAGTTTATTCAATTTTGATGATAGATATTGATTACCCATGGACCATTTCATCTAGTTTATGTGAATTTGAGGTAAAATTTAGGGATTTTTTACCATATTTTTGGCAGTTGAGATTTGATGATTTGAAGTTCAATTTGAGGTCAGAATTGGATGAATTGGTATGGTTGGACTTGTATCTGAATGAATGTTCAGAATTTGTGAGTTTGGTCAGGTTTCGGGGTGCAAGCTCGGGGTTGACTTTTTGGGTTGACTTTGTAATTTTGATTAAAGATCCTAGCTTTATCATTTGAATTTGTTTTCTATGGCTTTATTGATGATATTAAATTATTTTGGCTAGATTCGAGCCGTCCGGAGGTTGATACACACGGGAAGAGCTTGTTAGAAAAGTGATTTGGCTTGCTTGAGGTAAGTATCTTACCTAGACCTGGTTGAGGCACTAATTGCCAGAGTTATTGTGATAGCTACGTGCTGTGGGTGGCGCACATGTGTGGGGCTGAGACCATGTGCGTGCACTGGGGTCCTTGCTAGGGGTAATGCTTAGGCTATGATATTCCTTGAATAGATTACTAATATTCATGCTGTGATGTTTCTGATCAAACCTGATAGTTGCTATTTTTTGATGTAATTACCGGATTCGAGCATACACCTTATCATGTCACTTATACAGTCTAGGAGTATGAGATTTGATGTTCATTGATCATGTATATGTATTCATGCATATATGCTTTATGTGTGATACTGATTAGACTGGCGATTTTGACCACGCTAGAAGGATTGTGATATTGTGCTTGTGACCACGCCGGACAGATCCGTGATAGTGAGCCTGTGACCATGCTAGGCGGATCGTGATATTAAGCTGGTGACCATGCCAGGCGGATTATGATTATTGCATGTGACTACGTCATGCACCGTGTGGATATGTATCCATCCCCCTAGGGGCACCTTCTCATGTGCCTCCTTGATGGTGTACACACAGATTAAGGAAAATTGATCAGTGGTTTGGTACTGTCATGGAAAGTCTGAGGTAAAATCGAGCCAGTCTTTGATTTGGTTGTTGCATTTCATCTTTACTTGCAACGTCCTTGACATTTATCTGCTTTAATTACATATCTTCTTTATATGCTGGACTTCACTAAGCAGAGTCCGTTAAGTAATTGTGTGCACCAAGGGTTATGTCAAAGATTCATGACTTGATCATATTATTGTTCTATACTTGTTTCTTTTATAAACTTTACAAGTGATTAGCGAGTATCATTTATAATTTTTATTTTTATTAACTCAGCGAGGTTAGTTATGATACTTGCTGAGTACATTGGGTCGGTTGTACTCATACTATACTCTGCACTTAATTGTGCAGATCCAAGTGTGGGACCTAACCATCAGTAGCTGAGGCACATAGTTGCGTGGTCACTGATAGACGAGGTAGAGTTGCATCTTGAACCGCAGTCTTGGCATTTCTTCCCGTTTTGTACTATTGTCTTTATTTTGGACAGTATTTGTTATTTAGATTGTCAGACTTGTACTTTCGTTTTAGAGTTCATGACTCTATATTACTAGTTTTGGGGATCTATAACATATTAACGTTGTTATATTGTATTTGAAGGTTTTAAACTTGTACCATTTTGTTAAATTCTATTAGTATGTTTTGTCTTGTTATGTTCGGCTTGCATAGCAAGTGCTTTAGGCCCCATCACGCCTGATTGGTGTTTTTGGATCGTGACAAGTTGAGATTAGAGCCCTAGATATATAGGTATTACGAGTTATGAGCAAGTTTAGTAGAGTCTTGCAGATCAGTACAGAGAGGTCTGTACTTATCTTCGAGAGGCTACCGAACTGTTAGGAAACCATCATTTTCTTACATTCTTGTCATGCAAATTTGTTATCTATGAAGTTTGAACTTATACTCATCCATTCTCACAGATAGTGAGGACATGTTGTAGTGGTCCGACCGGTCGTTTTGAGTATTGTACCCCGGTTCTCCTATTTATTACTTATTATGTGTTCATTTGTTGTAATGTGACTTGCCGGGATGGTTGGTTAATTGAGAAACTAAGTCCCAAGGTTGGAAGGCTAAGTTGAAATAGTTGACCGAATATTGACTTATGTGTAAATGACTCTGGAATTGAGTTTTGATGATTCTGATAGCTCCGTATGGTGATTTTGGACTTAGGAGTATGTTCCGATTTTGATTTGGAGGTTTGTAGGTCATTTTGGCTTGAATTAGCGAAATTTGGAAAAGTTGAAGTTTGGAGAGTTAGAAAGTTTGATCGAAAGTTGACTTGATTTTACTGGGCTCGAATTTTGTTTCAGATATTTAAATATGTCCTTTATGTTATTTATGACTTGTGTGTGAAATTTGAGGTCAATCGGAGTTGGTTTGATAGGTTTCGTCATCGATTGTAGAAGTTGAAAGTCATTAGTTTCACTAGGCTTGAATTGGGGTGTTATTCGTGTTTTTGATGTTGTTTGATGTGATTTGAGGCATCTACTAAGTTCGTATCGTGTTTTGGAACTTTTTGGTATGTTTGGATGGGGTCTTGGGGGCCTAGGGTGTGATTCGGATCAAGTTGGGCTTCATTTTGGACTTTGTTGGACTGCTGATTTCTGTATCTAGTTTCATCCTTCGCAATCGCGAAGCAAGGGATGTGATCGCGCAGAGTTTTTGTTAGCAACTGGAAATATATCCTTCGTGTTCACGATGGAAAGCTCGTGTTTGCCCAGCTTTTTGAGTCTTAGGTCATCGCAGATGCGAGGAGGTTCACGCGTTCGCTGGGAGGAGTAATCAATTGGAGCGTCAGGCTTTAAGCATACGCAGTCGCGTAGGTGTGAGCGCGTTCGCGAAGAGTCAGGTCTGGTGAGTATCTCTTTCACGACTGATTCTTCGCATTTGTGCAGGCTGTTTTTGGAGGGCAGTGATTTTGTTCTTTGCGATCGCGAGGGTATTTTCGCGATTACGAAGAGGACCCTCTGGGCAACAGTTGTTAAATTTCAAAATCGAGGGTTTGAACCCATTTTACATATTTTGAGCTAGAGACCTCAGTTTTGGACGATTCTTGAAGAAATTTTCTAGGAGTTGATTGGGGTAAGTGATTCTAACTCAAATTTGGTTAAATTACATGAATATATCAGTGTTTTTACTATTCAATTAGTCTTTTGGATTGGAAAAATTGGGGAAAATTGTAGAAACTTCATAAACCATATTTTGAGGACTTGAAAGGTGATTTGAGGTCGGAATTGAATGATTTTGGTATGGTTGGACTCAGTATTGAATGGGTTTCGGATTTTGAAAATTTTTTGAATTCCGAGATGTGGGTCTACGGTTGACTTTTTGGGTTGATTTTTTTGACTTTGGTTAAAAATCTTAGCTTTACCATTTGGAATCAATTTCTATAGATTATATTGATGGTATTACGTTATTTTTGGCTAGATTCGAGCCTTCCGAAGATTGATACGTGTGGGGAAGGCTTGCTAGCAGAGTGGTTTGATTTCTTTGAGGTAAGTATCTTATCTAAAGTCGGTTGAGGCACTAGTTGCCTGAATTATTGTGATACCTGCGTGCTATTGGGTGCACACAAGCGTGGGGTTGAACCCATGTGCGGGCACCAGAGTTATTTATTCATGTTCGGGTTGTGCTCAGGCTCTTATAAGCCTAGAATTTGTTTGTTAAACCTTAAGTCATGATGCTTCGCACATCTGTTTCTTTGTTGTGAACTATTTGAGCCATTATTGAGGCTACATAGGAGTTTAATCGTTGAATGAACTGATAAATGTTATTCTTTGATGAAATTGCCAGTTTGTGCTATGTTAGTACACTTTCACATGCCTACACTTTAGCATGTCGTTTATACTTGTCCAGGAACATGATATTTGTTATTCACTCGTTTCATACATGTATACCTGTGTATTTGCTCCCGCATGATATGATTGGACTGAGTGCCTGTGACATCACCGAACAGATTGTGTTGTTGTGCCTGTGACCACGTCGGGCGGATTATGATATTGTGCTTGTGATCACGCCGGGCTGGCAACACGTTGAATTGGTTGTGCTTGTGTATGGATATGGATCCATCCCCCTAGGGTCACTTTCTCATGTTTCTCTCTTGATGATGTACACACGGTTATGAGAATACTTATTAGTGCTTTGGAATGGATATGGTTAATTTGAGGGTATCTTGCCAATGTTTTATTGAATTTTGCATTTCATCTTTACTTGCTATTTTCTTGATCGTTTATCTGATTTAGCTGCATATCACCTCTAAATATTAAGATATTGTCTGGGCAGAGTATTTGAGAAATTATAAACATACAAACACGGATGCTTTCTTACTGAAATTTATGATTTGATTCCAATATTGTTCTGTATTGGTTTAAAGGATGAAACTATACAGGTGATAGCTAGTATCATTAATAATTTTTGTTTCTCTTACCTTGCCGTGTTTATTTACAATACTTATTGAGTACATTCGGTTGGTTGTACTCTAACTACACTCTGCACTTTATTGTGCAGATCCAAGTGTGGGGACCAGTTATCAACAATAGGCTTGCTTATTGGACTATCTGGTAAAGGCGAGGTAGAGTTGTATCCTTGGTCGCAGTTTGACTGGTCTTTTCCTTTCATTCTATTATTATTGTTCAGATAGTTTATTTATGGTTCAATTTCAGACTATTATTTTGTTGTAGAAGATCATGACTCTATACTTACCAGCTTCTGTGGAGATTAACTTTGTATTAGAAGTTTTATTGTAATGAGACCTCAGACTTATGCTATTTCTATGAATTTTGTTATTCCCTTGCCTTCTTTATTATGTTTCGTCTTGCCTAGCTGGTGTGTTAGACGCCATCACAACGAGTTGGAATTTTGGGTGGTGACACGTTGGTATTAGAGCCCTAGGTTCATAGGTATTATGAGTCATGAGCAGGTTTAGTAGAGTCTTGCGGATTGGTACGGAGACGTCTGTACTTATCTTCAGAGGCTACCAAATCATTAAGAAAACTTTACATTCTTATTACTTAGTATGAGATGAGATTTTTAGAGTTAGTTCGTCACACGATATGGTTAGTTCCCACTGATAAGGAGAGGATCAGGAGGTTCATTGATGGTCTCAACTATGGACTACGTTTCATCATGACTCGAGAGATTGCATCAGGCTAGGTTTGATGAGGTGGTTGATATTGTTAGGCGTCTAGAGTAGTTTCGCAGCCAGGAGCGCAAGGAGAGAGAGGCCAAGAGGCCTCGTGGTTCGAGTGGTTTCAGAGGTGTTTCTTCTTAAGGACAGTCCCATCACAGCAGGGGTCGCCTTTGAAGGCCCGCTCAGATAACTCGTTTGGTTCATCGTGGTGCAACAATTAGCTATGGTTCCTAGAGTGCTCATTTGGGTTAGTCATCCTTCAGTGCGTTACCAACATATTGTTCTTACTATGATTTGCCTTCCCATGTTTCTACCGGTAATTACTCGGGTTATCAGGGTCAGCAGCCGATCAGGAGGGGTTGCTATGAGTGTGAGGATTCAGGCCATCTCAAGAGAGATTTCCCAGGTTAGTGAGTAGGCTCCAAAGTAGAGGTCCTAGGCTATGAATTTCACACCAATTACTGCACCACCCACTCAGCTAGCACGAGGTGGGGCTCAGATAGCTAGAGGTCGCTCTAGAGGGGGAGGGCGATAAGGTGGCCCTCAGGCTCGATGCTATGCTTTCCTTGCCAAGTCAAAGGCCGTTGCTTCAGACGCAATTATTACATGTATTGTCTTAGTGTTCCATAGAAATGCTTCCGTATTGTTTGATCCTAGTTCCACTTATTCATGTGTATCGTCATATTTTACTCGTTATTTGGATATGCCTCACAAGTCCTTAGCTTCGTGTCTTCATGTTTCTATGCCGACAGGACATTCTAGTATTTTGGACCGTGTGTGGTGACCGTTGGAGAATTCGAGACCAGAGTTGACCTCTTATTACTTAGTATGGTTAATTTTGATGTGATTCTGGGCATGGATTGGTTGTCCCCATGTCAGGCTATTCTGGATGTCACGTTAAGATCATGATGTTGGCGATGCCAGGGTTACAAAGATCGGGTGGAGGGGTTCTATGGACTATGTTCCAGTAGGGTGATTTCATATCTAAAGGCCCAACGGATGGTTGGGAAGGGGTGTGCCATATTTGGCTTTCGTAAGGGATATTGGTGCTGATACTCCTACCATTGATTCTATTCCGGTAGTGCGAGACTTTCTGGATGTGTCTCCTACATAGTAGCCGGGCATGCCACCCCACATGGACATTAATTTCAGTATTGAGTTGGTGCTGGGCACTCAACCTATTTCTATCCCGATGTACCGTATGGCACCAACATAGCTGAAGGAATTGAAAGAGCAGCTTCAAGAGCTTCTTGATAAGGGGTTCATTAGGACTAGTGTGCCGCCTTGGGGTGCATCAGTTCTATTTGTGAAGAAGAAGAATATTACTATGCAGATGTGCATTGATTATAGACAGTTGAACAATGTTACAATTAAGAACAAGTATCCTTTTCTGCGCATTGATGACATATTTGACCAGCTTCAGGGAGCTAGAGTGTTCTCTAAGATTGATTTGAGGTTTGGTTATCACCAGTTGATGATTCGGGACTCGAATATTCAGAAGACGGCATTCAAGACCCATTATGGTCACTATGAGTTCCTTGCGATGTCTTTTGGGCTGACCAATGCCCTAACAACATTCATGCATTTGATGAACCCTGTATTCAAGCCATATCTTGATTCTTTTATCATAGTATTTATTGATGATATCCTGGTTTACAAACGTAACTAGGAGGAGCATGTACAACATTTGAGAAATGTACTACAGATGTTGAGGGAGGAGAAGCTTTATGCTATGTTCTCCAAGTGTGAGTTCTGGTTTAGTTCGATGGTGTTCTTGGGGCACTTGGTGTCCAAGGGATCAAGGTGGATTCAAAGAATATTGAGGTGGTTCAGAGTTGGCCCAGACCGTCTTCAGCTACTGAGATTCGGAGTTTTCTCGGCTTGGCCGGATATTATCATCGCTTCGTGGAGGGTTTCACGTCCATTGCAGTGCCTTTGATCAGGTTGACCTAGATGGGTGTTCCATTCAGGTGGTCTGATGAGTGTGAGGAGAGCTTTCAGAAGCTCAAACTGCCTTGACCACATCTCCAGTTATAGTTTTGCCTTCAATATCGGGTTCTTATACAGTGTATTGTGATACTTCTCTGATTTGAATTGAGTGTGTCTTGATGCATGAGGGTAGAGTGATTACTTATGCTTCACGCCAGTTGAAGCCTCATGAGAAGAACTACCCCATTCATGATTTGGACTTAGCAGCCATCGTTCATGCATTGATGATTTGGAGGCATTATCTCTATGGTGTGTCTTATGAGGTATTTACAGATCATCGGAGTCTTCAACACTTTTTAAAGAAAAAGGATCTAAATTTGATGCAGCGGAGATGGTTGGAGCTGTTAAAAGACTATGATATTACCATTTTGTATCATCCTGGGAATGCCAATGTAGTGAACGATGCCTTGAGTAGAAAGGCCGTGAGTATGTGTAGACTTGCATATATTCCTGTTGGTGAGAGACTGCTTGCATCAGATGTTCAGGCCTTGGACAGTTAATTCGTGAGGTTAGATATTTTGGAGCCTAGTCGAGTTTTAGCTTACATCGTTTCTTGGTTTTCTTAATATGACCGCATCAGAGAGAGTCAGTATGACGACCCTTATTTGCTTGTCCTTAAGGACACAATTCAACACGGTGATGCCATGGATATTTCTATTGGAGATGATGGGGTGTTGCTGATGCAAGGTTAGATTTGTGTGCCCAATGTGGATGGACTACGTGAATTGATTCTTGAGGAGGCCCACAATTCGTGGTATTCCATTTATTCGGGCTTGAGGCAGCACTATTGGTGTAGGAGGATGAAGAAATATATAGTGGATTTTGTATCTTGGTGCTTGAATTGTCAACAGGTGAAGTACGAGCATCAGCGGCCAGGCGGTTTGCTCTAGAGGCTTGAGATTCTTGAGTAGAAATGGGAGCGTATGGCCATGGATTTCGTAGTTGGGCTCCCACGGATTTTGAGGAAGTTTGATGCTATTTGTGTGAGTGTGGACTAGTCAACTAAGTCCGCGCATTTCATTCCAGTTGGGACTACCTATTCTTTTGAGCGATTGGCTGAGATCTCTATCTGCAAGATTGTTCGCCTACACGATGTGGCGGTGTCCATTATTTCAGATCAGGGCACGCAGTTCACATCATAGTTTTGGAGAGCAGTGCATCGAGAGTTGGGCATACAGGTTGAGTTGAGTACAACATTCCACCCTCAGACGGGCAGACAGTCTGAGCGCACTGTTGCTCCCAAATGCACCCGCAAGTATACTTGGTCGTACAAGTAATAAAATGATAAGTCGAGTGTCGAAGCCACAAAGCCTTGTGTTACCTACCCCCTGAGCCGAGGATCTATTGGAAACAACCTCTCTATCCTCACAAGGTAGGGGTAAGGTCTTGGTACACACTACCTTCCCCAGACCCCACTGCGTGGAATAATACAAGGTATGTTGTTGTTGTTGTTTCTGTCAGTGAAAGTTCAAAATTGCGATCATTGTAAGAAATAATTCTAACAATTAAATAATTTATTAAGCAGCCAAATACCTGTTGTGTATTCAATAGAGACAAATATTCCAGGGTTGTGATTGATTCATCAATCCTATTATGCTCTAATTAACTCTTCCTTTACTACAGTTCACTCATGGTTTCTAATTAATCGAACAATTTCTCTCGTAGTATTCTCCTGAATTCCTACTCGCCTATTCAACCCAATATTCCTATGGAATTAATCTATTAAGAACGCATAAAGATTAGAATATTTAATTAAGCACGGTCATTAGGTATATTCCCATCCTAACCACAAATCTGCCCCCTCAGAGTTAAGATCATGCTCTCTTTAGTTCTTCTCTAATCTAAACATGGCTTTCCCAAGCATAGAATAGATAGTAAACAAAACATAACTGTTGACCAAACGATTAAGCAATTAGTCACAGAATTGAAGAAACAACCATATATTAGTGAATGGTAATCAAGTTTAATTCAACTTTAAACGACAATATTCTTGGCTAAATCATAACCCCATAACTATGGGTTTTAGCCACTCATGATAATATCAAACAAATTCACAAGTGTTGTATAATTGAAAATACTAAGAAATGATGAAGGAAATTGAGATATCCTTGCTCCCGGATATTCCTCGTGTGTATTTTTGCTTCAAAGTGGCGTCTTCCTCCTCAAAATAGGCTTAGCATTGCTTTTATACGCGTTGGGTAAGTCTTGGGCCGAAATAACTGAGCAAAGTAGGAGAGGTTTCCGTCACCAGCGCCCAGGGTACCGTGAAGCTTCTAGAAACTGTGCCACAGGTAGCGCACCATGCTGCCTGTGGTGCTACAAATAGCCCTTTTAAAAATTCTCTCCTTTTTGGCTCTAATCTCACACCTTTCACCCTATATTTCCTCCGTATGATTCCTACATATAAAAACACCACGAATTAGCAAAAATCAATACATGTCACATCCAAAATCCACGAAACACGAGTAAAATATGAGGCGATATACATATAAATGTATATACTTTAAGCTACATATCAACACCTCACACTTAGACTCTTGCTTGTCCTCGAGCAATGGGACTATCTACTATACCCCAACTACATATACATCTCAACTATAAAGGAGCACTTTGAGTTTTAATCATACACTCTACCCTTGAGTATGATCGATACCGACAATCAAGCATGAACATACAAATTTCACATTCTTCCCATTTTAGACATGCCCAAGTATAACCATTTCATATCTATCAATTCGAACAACCTATGCATCACAACCATACCTCAAGAGCCGACTCGTTACCACTAAGCAGCCTCAACTCGTGCACTCATACAACAAAAGAAGTTTAAAACATTACCAATCCTTCACGAGACCATGTGCCCTCACCAACAAACAAAAGAGTGAATAAATAATAGTCCACACATTCAAGTATGCCTTTTAACATAAATTAAGGACATTACACAATTGAACAAAAACAATCACTCACTCTCACAAAGAATTCATGTGTACCCCGTGGTCGTACCATAAGCTTGCCCATAGTGTGCATCTCTACTGATCTAAGCTAGCCAAATCTAGTATTAATTAGGACTTTACGGTTGTAATGTAGGCTAAGGGATAGGTAAGATACATTTAGGAATAATGACAAATCCTCCTAAGCACTCTAATACACTACACTTCGAGCACAGATTCTTCTCAACCAATTCACTCGCTACAAATCATATACCACATAGCCCCTTTTTTCGATTAAGCACTTCTATACTCCCACTATCACAAATTAGTAAGATTAGGAGGTGTGTGTTTCTCTAAATTGGGTCATCGGCTAGTGACCCTTTTTCTTTTCACAACTTTGGTGCACCTTAAGGGCCTTTCCATGGTTCCACTCATAAGCTAATCCTAGGCTCTCACCGTACTTCTTTTAGCGACTAAGTGCCTTAGGAGGTGAAGGTTCAACAATCTCAACGTAAGAACAAAATATAGATACAACTTGTAATGTGGGTGCCAAAGAAAAGATCTATAGGCCTAAAGGGGCTAACAACGAAATTTTATTACTTTTAAGTGACAAATATATCTATGATCAACAAAGAAATGCCTACGTCATCTCCTAGACTAGCACAACTTAATGAATTCGCTTTGATTAACATACGGTTTGGTTCCGGGGATGTTTTGAAATGAATTGGGAAACTTAGTCCCAAGGTTGGAGGCCTAAGTTGAAAGAGTTGATCGGATGTTGACTTATGTGTAAATGGCTCAGGAATGGAGTTTTGATGGTTCCTATAGCTCCATATGGTGATTTTGGACTTAGGAGTATGTTCGGATTTTGATTTGGAGGTCTGTAGGTCATTTTGGCTTGAATTGGCGAAAGTTGGAAAAGTTGAAGTTTGGAGAGTTAGGAAGTTTGACCGAGTGTTGACTTATTGTTACCAGGCTTGAATTAGGTTTCAGAAATTGGAATATGTCCATTATGTTATTTATGATGTGTGTGCGAAATTTGAGGTCAATCAGAATTGGTTTGATAGGTTTTGGCATCGCGTAGGTGTGAGCGCGTTCGCAGAGAGTCAGGTCTGGTGAGCATCGCTTTCGCGACTGGTTTTTCGCATTTGCGTGGGCTTTTCTTGGAGGGAAGTGATTTTGTTCGTTGCAATCACGAGGGTATTTTTGTGATCGCGAAGGGGAACCTCTGGGCAGCAGTTGTTAAATTTCAGATAACAAGGCGTATGATTTATCTATCATTTTATGTTGACAATATTTTTTTACTGGTAATGATCGGGATGTTATTACCAATTTGAAGAAGCATCTCTTTCAACTCTTTTAGATTAAGGATCTGGGCAAATTAAAGTATTTTCTGGGTATTAAGGTTGCTCAGTCTAGCTCAGGTTTTGTGATCTCACAATGAAAGTATTCCTTAGACATTCTTGAGAGACAGGAATGAAAGGATGTAGACCTTTTGACACTCTGATCGATCCAAATTCTAAACTTTGTCTAAGAAAAAGGAACCACTTAGCGATCCTGCAAGATATATGTGGATGGTTGGTAAATTAAATCACCTTACAATGACTAGACCTGACATTACTTTATCGTGAGTATTGTAAGTCAGTTTATGGATTCTCCCTATTTTAGTCATTGGGATGTAGTCGTCTACATTATTTGGTATGTAAAATCAACTCCAAGAAAATAGTTCATTGTTTGAGGATCGAGACCATGAGCAGATCGTTGGGTACTCAAATGTTGATTGGAAAATATCACCATCCGATAGACGTTCTACGTCTGGATGTTGTGTTTTAGTGGGAGGTAATTTGGTGTATTGGAAGAGCAAGAAACAACATGTGGTTGCTCGGTCTAGTGCAGAAGCAGAATATCAAGCAATGACTATGGTAACATGTGAGCTAGTTTGGATCAAACTAAATTTGGTAAAATTAGTCAATGGAACTTGTGTGTGATACTCAAGTTTCCCTTCATATTGCATCAAATCAGGTGTTCCATGGGAGAACTGAACACATTGATATTTGAATTTCACTTTATCAGAGAAAAGATACTCTCAGGAGATATTTCTATAATATTTGTGAAGTCGAATAATTAACTTGCATATATTCTTACCAAGTCCCTCACTGGTCCTCGTATTAGTTACATATATAACAAGTTTAGTACATATGATTTGTATCCGCCGGCTTGAGGGGGAGTGTTAGATAGTTATTTTTAAATAATCCTAGTTCCATATGTAGTAGGTGTCACGATTTAAACCGACGGGCCGTGACGGGCACCCGGTACCTTACTCAACCGAGTACCAACATATCATATCTTCTCATATCATGCTAATTTAGGTAAATGAGACGGAAATGTTGCGGTATGATAACTAGAATAAAGCATGTAGTACCAACTTATACATAAGACATACGGGCCTATAAGACCAAAATGATCACTCGTACAATGAATATAGGCCAACAAGGCCATGCAATCTTTTACGTACATAACATATATCTACAAGCCTCTAAGAGTACATAAGTATCATAAAGATTGGTACAGGGCCCCGCCATACTAATCAACATACGTACTAATCATACTGATCAAATAAGCAACTCCGGAGCAAATGAAGCACACCAACTTCTTCCGCTGAGCTGATAGCCTACTTGGAGGACTCTCAACCTGTCTATCAGGACCTGCATGCATGAAATGTAGCGTCCCCATGCAAAAGGGACGTCAGTTAAATAATGTACCGAGTATGTAAGGAATGAAAATCCATAAATAATAGACATGAGACCGACATGGAGTAAAAGACTAGACATATAAGCCTGGATAGCTTTGCAAATCATGAAAATACTTATAGTGTTATGCATATGATTATGAATGTCATGTCGTGCATAGGTACATGTGTTCATAACACCATCAAGCCTCTGAGGGCATCCATCATATCATCTCGGCCATTGTGGGCAAATCATCAACGTATACCAGCTGATCAGGTGGTGGTGCGTATATAACGCCATAACCTTTTCCCATATCCCATACACATATATATTATTCCATCTGATCATGAGTCAATGTAAATGTATAAATGAATGCAATGCATGAGAAGTACGTTAATAAAATCTCTCGGAACGTCATAAGACCATTATACCTCTGATTAATATCATGAAATAAAGTGTATCAATTTATGTGTTTTCTGAGACCCACGAACAAACGATAAAATAATAAGACATATAGGGAATCAAGAACATAGGAACCTCTAGTACACGTTGATTGTGACAACACATAACAACGGATCGAAGTAGGGGAAAATCCGTATGATATTCTTGAGAAAGATTATACCGGGCTCCCTTAGAATTGCAAATCCCATTGCTATTACGTAATGTAATCTTGAGAAAAAGAATTCCATCCGTTATGTAATCTTGCTGTTATGTTATGTAATTAAGTATATTGAGAAAGAGAATTTCATCCATTAGATATGTATTTCCTCTTAATGAATTAGGGGAGGTGTTTTCTTTTATTAAAGAGACTAGGCCCCACTTTCAAGCTTGGTGTCACCTACCCTTTTCAAGTGTGCCACCTTTAATTTTCTTTCAAGAGTCATAACATGGGAAAGGGGGTGCTTCCACGTTGGGGAGGGGTTAGGTCTTATCCCAAGGTTATTAATTAATTATCCACTAATTTTAATTAACTTATTAATTTCCCCATTAACCAACCATCCACATAATCAAGAATTATCTCAAATTACTTAAAATACTACTCATTTTTAACACACTTTATACATCTTACTATCATGGTCGTGTGGTACCTTGTATGATACTAGTTCATAAATACGGGGTATTATATCTTGGACCGTATTTTATCCCAAAACGTCAAACTTCGACGAAACTTATTTTCTTCGATTCACTTACCCTTTCACCTTCACGAATTTGCTTATCACTTGTTTGAAATGGAATAATACTTATAATCTCCAAATAATCTTTTCCTTGGACTGATGTCAATACCTTACGACAAATTCAACGTACAATACTACAGGGTGCAACATCGTCGTAATTTAATATTGCGGAGCGTAACATCGACGTAATACTGCAGGGCGTAACATCATTCCCTCTTTGGAACGTTCGTCCTTGAATGTTGACTATGTATTTATCAGTCTCTTAACTGGATAGCTCTTACAAATTGTTTTTAATATCGTCCTTGCCATCCAGGCGATTGTTCTGTGAATAAATCCAAAGGCCAAGGAATTCCTCTCTTTAGGCCTCTTTCTCATACCACAACTTGTGGTCGGAATCCTTCCAGTCTCGTAATTGTTGCTACCTTCTATCATGCAACCTGTACGACTCTGATCTTGTAAGTGTGCCTATGCGACTCTTCTTTCCTTTTTCCTCCGATTTTTAGCCATTAGTGAAGTTCTTCGCTCGACTTTGCCGAACTTACAAATATTGCTATATCTTATTTCATAGACCTGGTTATCCATCCGCATGATTTTACTACATCTATGTAGGTCATACTGTACCATAACTTTTACTTCGATTTATCGTTACTGAGGTCTTTTACCAAACTCCAGGTTACTCTCGTTGATTATCCTATATATATAAATCTAAGTCCTTTAATGCTTATTCATTACTGTTCATCTTAAAGGATGGAATCCTTATCTCCTCTCATACATTGGAACTTAATCCATCTATTGTTGATTCACCTCGATATTGATCTACAATATACTACTCATAACTTGAAACCTCTTACCTAATCACTAGGGCTCACGTTGCATCGTGGAACATCTGAAGTGATTTTCCTAATCCACTTAGGGGCAATACTATACTTCAATAACCGTATTTCATGGCATCCTTAAGTGATTCATCTTATAGGTGAGGGTATTTTAGTCCCATGCCATCCATGAAATCCCTTTTTTTTTTCCTTAAAATCATTAATCAATTGATGGTCCAAACGTCATCCTTTATCTATCACTATTACACCATTAGCATTCCATCTCTTCTAAATGCTATTAGTCTTAAACTCCTTTGAGTTCATTCAGGCTATGCTGAACTTTCTATAACTTAGAGAAACCATTAGCTCTTTTTTTTATGGGTTTAATCCTGAGGACTTATCCAGTTTCGTCACCTTCTCACTTGCCTTTTCTTATCCTTACTCCTGTCTTCCTAAAACCTTGTCGCTCTACCACACTTTAGCTTGTAACCTACATATCTTTTTATATTATTTGCAAGCTTCCTTTAGCTTTCTTGCACCATAGATTTCCTTATGTTATTCTGGAATATGAAGCGAGACATCATATCGTCTCTAACTCTTATTTCTCTCTTAACTAGACCTCTCAAAACCTCGAAACCATAGGCTGGAAGATATGCCACTAATGATGCCGTTATCATTCCTGGATACTGAATCCCAGTGCTTCTAGCCTCCTATCTGAAGTATGGACCATTCACAACCTTCTGTATTTTGAGTATCTCGTATGTCATTCACCTTTACCTTACTTACCTTAAAATCTTGCATCACATCTTCTATCTCTTTTATGACCTCCCTTCCACATAGGTATAATTCACATCCACAACTTGAAGCTCTCTTATAATGCTTGCACCTCTGGTGCATACACAATCCGATGAGAGCTTCATACTGACTTATTATGAGGATGGTACCCTTCTAACTGGCTTTCTCATAGAGCCGTTATATAATATTGTTGTTGCACTATCTCTCTTGTACCTTTGATATTAAGAGTGATTCTGCAGTGTTCTCAATCACGATTTCTATAATTTTCTGGGTCCAATAATCAGACTTCTGATTTACTTCATTGAGGTAAGTCTTTAGTTTCCTCTTCCTTCTGATCAGCCTTTATGTAGGCTTAAGCTGTCTTCTGATTTCTGGCTCCTGGTATTAGTTATTACTTTAGCCTTTCATGGGCGCTATGGTTTATCCATAATACAATCTTCTAATAATTTAATCTTTTGTCTCTGACCTGGGCTCAATTCTTTCTTATAACTTATACCGGAGCCTTCTAAAACTGTATGATTGTCAACATATATACTGCATGGCTAATACTTCAAAATCTAATGTGTGTTCATAATGTAAATAACTCTTGATCATTGGTCGAATAATTCCTTTTGTTCCTTCTCAACTTTCTTTAAGCGTAAGATATTACTCTTCCCGGTCTTTCTGCCCCTTGTTGCGTGCATACTTAGCTTATCTTAATTCCCATGCATGCCGGAATTTTCTTGCAACTCATATAATCTCGAATATTACTTTTGACTTTACTTCCCGTTCATTAGCCACGGTAGGTGCCACTTTCTTATAGGGTGCATACAATGTTGTAGTGAGACTGTTTTCACATGACCATTTCCTTTTTAGGTCACTGTGCTTAGATTGAAGACTTCTTCCATATTTCCTCAGCTAGTCTTTCGTTGTAGTACTTAGGGAGACCTTCTGGCTCTTGTAAAATTACAAGCTTGATATATCGTTTACCCAACATATTTTTTGATGTTCGTACTCACCTATAATTATCCTTAGTCATTTACCTCCATACTCGTGTGCTTTTATGATTGCTTCTGAACTAATGTTTTGATTGTCTTCCTAGCGGGACTCTCTTTTATTTCTACAACACTCATACAGTATCTTTAACTACCCCAAATTTTATCTAAATATTTCTAAAGGGTCAGGATGTCATATCTGCGAGACTGAATTCCCCATGTTGGTGTTCACTCTGTTTATCTTGAACGATCTATTGATATGTCTATATCCTCTTATCTAGCCATAACCAGGCTCTTTCTGAATCAACTACTAACTAATCGTTGGTCCATTCTCATATCAATACTCCGCGTAATCTTTCTTGGGTTATTTCCTTTGTCTTAACTTACATCTTGTACTGGTTCCTTATTTATCAATAACATCTCGAGCAGGAACCCTTACTTCTTTTCCTTGACTTCGTGCTTGCATAATGTTCTGGAATCATAACAAATCGGTAGGATTTGAATAAATGCAATATCATTCCTTCTTCACTTTATCGCATTTTTCCTTTACCATTCCATAGTTACTAGAACCACTTAACTTAAACTTAATGCCATATCACTCCAAATTCCTCTCTTTAGGGGAGTACTAAGATTTAGCGCTACGACGATCTACCTATAGATGTTTTACCTCTTCATCTTTGGCATCCTTGCATATTATTGATGACCCTTACTCGCCTTTCGGTAATCCTTTTGTACCAAGGATAATAAAATTCCTTACTCACGAGGGTGACACCTAGTATAACTGGCACACATAGTCCGTTAAGCTTAATCTTGCTCACATTGCTTGTTTTAGGGAAGCGTCTTCCTGAATGACCATTCTCTGAATTTCTCATGAATCTTCTTCTGGCATCCATTCTACTATAGTCGGAAAGCAATATGAAAATCTCATGATGCCGACCATTATCAAATCACTTAGTTCTTAATTCATGTTAGTTTAACTTGTTCACCAGTCCATACTGAGTTCTATTACTCTGGGGTCTAACTTTTCCGTCTGGTAGTCACGTTGGAATCACGGGCTTATTCTCGAAATGAGGATATGACTTTATGGCCTATATTCTTTTGTTGTCTCAAGTCCTGTCACCTCTCGTATTTCCTTCACTTAACTATAGACTCTGCAATACTGTCATATCTTACTCATAATGCTTCATTAACTCTCTTCTTATTTCCCGCTAACATCTATATCTATCACTTTATTCTGAAAAATCAAACAAGACATTTTGCTTTTATCTCCCCTTGCTCCATCCCCTGGCTCTTCGGGTTGCCTAACATTTCCCAGTGCCTATATTTGTAGTACTCATATCTAGCTATACTATTTTAGAGTGCACCATCTAGGTGTCTCACTAGGAGATTTATTAGCACATTTGCAGTATCCTTTGAAAATGTCAACTAACGCAAACAATCCACCATTTTGGGTCACTCTAACCCTAGCCAAATCCCGATATCCCATCCTTCTCTTAAACCATATATATTAGCTCCCATAGGGAATAACTTGAGATCAATGTGGCCAATTGTACATAACTATGTTACTGTTGAAGGTAACTCAAAAGGCTTATATTCCTCTGCCTAAATTATAAATACTGTTAAACTTCATTAACTGGGCGTCTCGTACCCTTCTTCATCTTGCTTCTTATGCTTGTAGAAACTTGTATTTATCTTCTGAATCTCTGATTGTCTTTCACCATAAAGGTGGATAGATATTCTTGCCTTAAGGCTTCTTATCAAGAGGCTTACACGTCACGATCCCAAATTTACACTGGTCGTGATGACACCTATCGTGGTACTAGGCTAGCCAATTTGCTGAAAATAAAACAAGGAACTTTCCATTTAAATCAATAACGGGATTTATCAAAAAAAAAATCTTCCACACTTAATATTTCACAAATGCGGATAAGTAATGAAAACATCTGAAAAAAATCCCCAAAACTCGGAGTCAACAATCATGAACATCTAATGAAACACATAATCTGACACGGTTTCCTTAATACATCAAATCTAGAAAATATATAAATAGTCACAAAATGAGAGGGAAAATGGTGGGGCTGCAAACGCCGTGCAGCTATCTCACAATCTCCGACAACTGCTCCACTGATGGAGAATCGAATCTCACTCGATCCGGGAACCCCTAGCACCAGGATAACCTCTGGAAGAATCAAGCATAGATGAGCCCTGAACAAATGGTGCTCGAGATGAACTCTGGGCTGGAAGAGCACTGCATGGGTGCCCCTGATGAGAACTGTGAGGACCACGACCAGCGGATCCACCACAATAACTTGCGGCCCGACTGAGCCTGATTGAATGGACGACCCCTGCCGTGCTGGGACTGCCCCTGAAGGAACACCACCGAAACTACCAGACCCTCGAGGCCTCTTGGCCTCCCTCTCATCTCGCTCGTGGCGATGAACCGACTCAGTGTCTCGGTAATATCAACAACCTGCTCAAAAGTAGCACCCGATACCCTCTCTCTGGTCATAAGAATACAGAGATGATACGAGAGGCCATCCACAAATCTCCTGATCCTATCTCTCTCTGTAGGGACTAACTAAATAACATGACGGGCAAGCTCAAAAAACCTAGTCTCGTACTGTGACGCCGTCATCTCACCCTGACGCAACTGCTCGAACTGCCTGCACAGATCCTTTCTGTGGTTTTGTGGAACATAATTCTCTAAGAAGAGAGTCGAAAACTGCTTCCAAGAAAGGGGCGCTGGACCAATGGCCCTGCGCCTCTCATAAGCCTCCCACCAAGTAAATATAGCTCATGAGAAATGGAAGGTAGTAAACGAGAGACCCCACTGGTCTATAATATCCATGTCGTATGAAGCATCCTCTAACACTTGTCTAAGAAACCCTGGGCATCCTCGCCCTCGGCACCACTGAAAGTTAGAGGTCGAAGCCTCTCAAATCTCTTCAACCTGCGCTACTCGTCGTCAGCCATAACTGGAACCACAAAATCCTGGGATAGTGCAACCGAATGAGCTGGAACTGCCTCTGGGGTCTGAAGCCCCTAAATAACCTGCTCAGGTGTACGGGTAGCTGGAGTCTGAATGCCTCCCCTGACCTGAGAAGTAGCGGCTGAAGTAGGAATAGCGACTGGCTGAGCAAGACTGGTACATGCAGTAAGAATCTGGGCCAAGGTCTCCCGAAGACCCGGATTAACAATAGGCATAGCTGGTGCCTGAGCTGGTCTCACTGGAGCATCTGTGTCTGGGACCTGATCTGGAATAATAGGCGAGTCTATGGGTACTGCCCCGAAAGCTGTGTGGGCTGCACCTCTACCCCTACCACGGTCTCGACCGCGGCCTCGACCCCTCATGGGTCCCACTGGTGGCTGATTGCCATAACCGGTAGCACGTGTCCTCACCATTTGTGAGAGAATGAAACAATAGAAGTTTAGTTGCCAGAATCAATAGATTCGCATGACAAGAATTCAAGAAATGTGAGAATTTTCCTAAGGATTATGCAGCCTCTTGAAGATAAGTACAGACGTCTCTGTACTGATCCGCAAGACTCTATTGAACCTGCTCATGACGTGTGAGTCCTATGTAACCTAGGATTTGATACCAACTTGTCACGACCCCAAATCTACACTGGTCGTGATGGCGCCTATCGTTGTACTAGGCTAGCCAATTTACTGAACATAAAAAAAGAAACTTTCCATTTAAATCAATAACGCGATTTATCAAAAAAAAAATCTTCCACTATAAATATTTCACAAATGCGGATAAGTAATGAAAACATCTGAACGAAATCCCCGAAACTCGGAGTCAACAGTCATAAGCATCTAATGAAACACAGAATCTGACACGGTTTCCTTAATACATCAAGTCTAGGAAAAATATAAATAGCCACAAAATGAGAGGGTGAAGGGTGGGGCTGCGAATGCCATGCAACTACCTCACAATCTCCGACAACTACTCCACTGATGAAGAATCGAATCTCACTCGATCCGGACACCTGGATCTGCACACAAGGTGCAGAGAGTAACATGAGTACACCAACTCAGTAAGTAACAAATATAAATAAGGACCTGAGTGCAATGGCGAGCTTTTATAATCACGAAAATTCATATAATAAACATCAGTGGAAAAATAATAAATCAAGTCAGGGATCTACGTCCCGAAAGTTTCATAAACTCAAGTTTTTCCATTTCCAAATTTCATATAAAAACATTGGTTCAACATTTATCGTTTAGAGGAAAAAATGTAAAGAAGAGTGAAAACGGTAGTTTCATAGCAAATAAGCCCTCTGGCACAATGTCACTCGTAATATAAATCCTCTCGGGCAAGCCTCTCAGTCACTCGTGACTCATCTCTCGTCAATCGGCACTCACATTCAGCACTCACTCTCAATAGGTGCCATATAATAACCGCTGCGGCGTGCAGCCCGATCCATATATATATATATATATATATATATATATAACGCTGCAGCGTGCAACCCGATCCATATATATATATATATATAACATTGCAGCGTGCAGCCCGATCCATAAATAGTCGACTGCGCTCACTGGGGGTTGTACAGACTCCGGAGGGGCTCCTAGCCCAAGCGCTATATCGCTGCGGCATGCAGCCGATCCAATATTCATACTGCTGCGGCGTGCAGCCTGATACAATATATATATCTCTCGCTGCGGCGTGCAACCCAATCCAATATATATCTCTCGTTGCGGCGTGCAACCCGATCCAATATATATCTCGATGAGGCATGCAACTCGATCCAATATATAAATACATATATGTATATAACACTGCAGCGTGCAGCCCGTTCCATCACTTTCCTCACAATCTGGCTATCAACCTCGCTCAGTCATCACCCTCACAAGCCACTCGGGTAACTCACCACAAATCACCGGGACTCAGCCCAAAATATCTTTCATTTGTTTGAAAACAGGGTGATAAACAAGAATAAACAATGAACACGTATAAATTATGACTGAGAATATATTTTCTATCAAAAACAATGTGAGAATAGTAGTAAATACACCCCTGAGGGTCCAAACAGGTCGGCACAAGGCCCTAAACATGGTATACAGTCCAAAATAGGGTATAATTCTCTAAAATACGGGATATCATATGATTTCAAATCTATTACGCGACTTAGTAGTCGCTACGGGATGGACCAAGTCACAATCCCTACCGATGCACGTCCACACGCCCATCACCTATCATGTGCTTCACCTCACTTCTCAAATAAGTACAAAATACCGGGGTTTCATACTCTCAGGTCTAGATTTACGTTCGTTACTTACTCAAACTGGAAGAAAACTACTCCGCGATGACTTTCCCCTCGACTCGGACTCAACGCGCTATGAATCTATTCAAAACAGATTCATATCATCAAAATATGCTAAAGGGACAAAGCCCACTCGAAAATATACAATTTACATCAAAAATCCCGAAATTGGCCAAACCCCCCCGGGGCCCATGTCTCTGATTCTGATAAAAATCACAAAACTAGAATCCTTACGCTCTCACGAGTTCATGCATGCCAAATACATCAAATCGCACTCCAAATGGCCCCTCAATTCCTCAATTTATACTTCCAAATTTCAAGCCCTAATTGGCAGCAATTGCACCCACACTACTATATAAGAATGAAGGCAAAGGTTGTGTAGATTTTACCCGAATGGTCGGGATCGAATCCACAGGAATCCTACAGAAGGGAGTAAGTGTATCAGCGATCTAGAAGGTTCGAGTGTTTCTAATTGCACTTCTAAACATTGGTTGGTGTTGAACTATACTAAATGTGTTCTATTGTTTGTAAGCTAATTAATGATTAACTTTGTTTTGTTTTTGTTGTTGTTTTCTAATGTTGATAAAGGCACTAGGGTCATGACTGTGGTGTAGGTGGATAAACAAAGGGATTTAATTCTAAGGTCGGAGAATTTGCTAGGGATATAGCTATAACCAAAGCACGAAGGTGCTCACTCTATACCTCTCGGTAGGTTGAGTGATTATACCCTAATTTCCTCTCTCGAGTCCAATTGGGTGCCCAATAATCAAGAAATATAGGCTTAGGTAGGGTGTTACTCTCTCGAGGTTTAACCCGTTAATCAGGGCTCAAGTAGGGTTTTACCAATTCTGGGTTTAACCGCTTTGATGGGACTACCAATCTCTTGATAATGCCCTAATTTCCTATTAGGCTAATTTCTAGATTCAAGTTTTCTTTCTCAAGACAGACCCAAGTCATGAAAAGGTTAATTAGTGTTTGCAACCACTAGTTATAGCAATAAAAACCTTGAAATAACCTAAATAGCCAATACCCATTAATTTCCCAACCTTAATTTCAAAACCCCATTATATACCCACACTAGGGTTGAG
The DNA here is from genome assembly GCA_005239525.1 of Nicotiana knightiana. Taxonomy (NCBI): domain Eukaryota; kingdom Viridiplantae; phylum Streptophyta; class Magnoliopsida; order Solanales; family Solanaceae; genus Nicotiana; species Nicotiana knightiana. The sequence goes on along the minus strand of ML418613.1, from coordinate 71,471 downwards.
CCACAACCCTAGCTAATGGGTCTAGCTACTCATAATCAAAGATGAGAACAATGATAGAGAAAAATAATAACCCATTTAATTGATCCCTAACAATGAAATTGAAGTTTTTAATGTTAAAAATGCAAGAATAAAGCTAAAGAAATAAAAATCCTAAAATATTCACGAGCTCTCTACTCTGAAAAACAGCTGATATCTTCCCCCCCCCTGTAAATAAATTACAAAATATAGTCTATTTATAGTCTGCCAAATTGTAAAAATACCCCTAAAGTACCATCGCGGACCGCGAAAACACGATCGCGGTCCGCAAAACATCGACCACGGCCGCGGTGGGACTTGCAATTCTTGGGTCTCACTGGAACTCCACCGCGTTCCGTGAAACTTCGACCACGGCGTGGCTGAAGGCTTGAATTTCTAACTTATCGAAAATGCACCGCGGTCCGTGAAAACACGACCGCGACCGCGACCGCGATGGCCTTGTTGTCTTGAGCAGCTTTGTTGGTTTTGCTCCTTGTGCCGGATTCACTCCTATTTTGAGCAGATTTTAGATTGAATGATTTCATTTCTGGTACAATCCTTCAACAAGCACAACGTATAATCTTTCGGGGCTATTTTGTGTAAAATTGTATCCAAAATACACATATAAGGGAATGGAAAACGAGGCAAAAAGTCAAGTTATCAACTCCCCCAAAATTAAACTCTTCCTTATCCTTAAGCAATACAAAATAAACCCCACCCCTATGAGAGATTTCACAAAACATTGGCTGTACTATTGGTGACCTCGACTAGCATCAATTGGAACTAACCATAGCCCCTAATGCGAATGAATCATTGACAATGATTGAACTTTTCAAAACCATATTTTCAAGTGCGATACAAGAGCTTCAAGGGTTGGTCCAACTCATCAGTGAACTTCTAACTATTACCTTGGTCAGCGTGGATCCTAGACTCTTATTCTGTTACTTTCCCTAAGCATCTCATCTTTAAGAATAATTACAATCAGAACGAGGAATATGGTGAATCGCTCATCTCTCATCAAGGAAAGAGTCCCAAGTTCGGCTCAAAGTACCAAATGCTTGCCCTTTGTGCAAATCACTAATAATGTAGGCTTCACTCGACCTGAGATCATACAGGGATTTTGTGGAGTCATGATGAAGGCTTTTGGTCAAGGGTAGGACGTATTTGGTTAGAGTGAGTTTTATCTTTCCTTAAGCACTACATTTTTTTTGTTGCTCTCACATTTTCTTGACTCTTTGAGTCTTTATATCTTTTGTAGGATTGGAGAGACACTTTTTCATCAGTTTCCTTTATTTTCTTCTTATGATATCCAAACCTTTGGCATTACTTTTTCATCAATTCCCTTTATTTATTCTTTTTGTTCATTCTTTTCTTTTCATTCTTTTTCATTTTCTTTTCTCTTCTATTTCTTTATTTCTTTCTTTTGTTCCTTCTTTTTCACTTCATCACATCTCTCGTCTCTCCCCCAAACTTATGCTTGCCTAGCGCCAAGGAAAGATCGGGTGTCAAGAGAGGGTAAAAGAATGGTTAAAGGATTGTAACTTGGGGACAAAGAAAAGGCTTAAGGCTCAAAAGGGTTGACAAGGGAATATTTCTCTTGGAAGGTCATGGAAGTGTTCAATTCTTTGTTCAAGCCAAGGAAATCCTATAGTCAATTCTCAAGTCAAGTTACACCTAGAATTTCGCCTAGACAACACTCAGGGCAAGTTCTAGACTAGTGGAACGGAACTTGGACTTGCAATTACGAATTTCTCACCACTCACAGCTAAATGATTGTTATAGAAACCGAGTCAAGGGCCCACAAAGACCTTAGTCGCGCTTTGAGTAACAAAAATGTTCCCGAAGAACCACCCGATTATTATCGGCCAACACAAGAGTCTCAAGATCATCACTATCACCATCCTCAACACAACGGTTTGTATTTGACCATGGGATCAAAGGCAACTGTGTTAGGCTCAAGTGAAGCTTTGCTTGAGGCACCGTTATTGAAAAACAAAAGAACAAGAAAAGGAAAAACAGACTCAAACCCTTAAGAAGGTTGTCACACCGTCCATCCTTGGGAAGAGCCACCCGGTTCATACAAGTTCCACCTTTGGAAATAACCGTTGTGTTAATAAAACCAAAGGCTTATTGCTCACAACAAAACCAAACAAGAAGCTATGGAAGAAAAGTAAGAAGCTATAAAATAGAAAAGAAATACGTAAAATAAAGTAAAGTGCGTAGGATGGAATGCATATGTAAAATAAGGGAATTAGATGAATCTACATAAGGGATGAATATTTACAATGGATAGTTGTCTTATACATACCAAAAAAGGAAATAACGTAAAGAAAAAGAATTAAAAATTTATTTTCATTATACAATCCGATGTAGCCAACATAAAAATCTTGTAGGGCCACTCCCCTAACTAAATGAAAGCATTGTCCTCAATGCTATAAAGTAAAAATAGTGCGCAAAATATAGGAGAGAGAGAATAAAGAAAACTCCCTATTGGCCCCCGGTCTTCTATGGTCCCTGATGCTTTGTCTGAGATGGGGTAGAAACTGCCTGAGATGAGGAAGGAACTGCCTGATATGGGGAACCTGTAGGAGCTGGATCTGGTATAGCCTGTGATGGAGCTCTGGTGGGCTGGGCCTCCTGGCTCTGAGCCTGAGTGTGCTCTGTGGGGGGATCTGCCAGTACAAGCCGATGTTCTGGGCATGGGGCATGACCTTCCTATTCTTCAGTGGCCTCACCAGCTCCTCCTCCTGCACTGATTGAGGCAATGGCTGCTGCTCTGGCCGGGGCTCTATAGGGTCTGCTAGTAGAATCTCCAAAGGAATCTGATCGCCTGATAGCTTGTCGACCTTCTTTCTCAGCTTCACCACCTCATCCTTTGACACCCTGGTCTTCCTCAACTTCTTTGTTTCTTTGGCCAGCGTTGCCAATGCACTCTCATGTGCACCCACTGCGTCCAGGATTTTCTTTTGATTCTCCAAAATTTCTTTCAGAGTGTCCTCAATGGACTGCGGGACCTGTGGTGGGAGAGGAGTAACTGGGTCTGCCACGGCTGTAGAAATTGCCAAAGTTGACTGCATCCAGTTGGTGAGGCTAGTGAGAGTCATGTTCAGCCGTTGAGCAGTCATGGGATAGGCCCTGGTGGAGGGGATGTCTGTAGCTGTGGAGGAAGATGGGCCTGGAGCCTCCTCTGGAATGGCAGGCTGGGGCAGTGAGGGTTCCGCCACCACCACTGGCTCTTCAGACTGGCTAGTGGAGGCAACCGACTTTCCCTTTGACTTCTTTTTGGGGTTATCCTCATCTTTCAAGTCATACCAGGATAAAGGTGCTTTGGGCTTGACTTTGGTGTCAAAGCGCTTCGTAGTCACTTCCTGGTCTTCACAATACATGGTCAGGTAATGAGGATAAGGGTAAGAAGTATCACCTGTGTTGACCACTCTGCTAATGACCTCGGACATCACACTCCCCACATTGATGGGGTATCCAGCCATGATAGATGCTATTAATATAGCCCTACTGAGAGGGAGCGTTTGGTCATGATGAGTCGGGTCTAGCTTGCTACATACAAAAGCCTCCCATCCTTTATCTTCAAAGTTCAGGGTCCTCCTGGTGATAGTCTTTCCAGCCGTTAGCCACTCCGGGGTGTCCCCGGGCTTGTCCAATTGCAAAGCCAACCAATTTCTCACAGCATCCTTTTCGGTAAGATTTTCCCGATATAATGAATCATCCATATTATCCATCTCCAAATAGTCATTTAGTAAAGGTCCGTCAAAAGGAACCGTGAGATTGCGAACTTTGGATGACTTTTGAGTCCGTTTCCTAAAAAAGAAAATTGGTGTAGAACTCCTTCAGTATATGCTCATTGGCCTCCAAAAGATGCTCAGTGAAATAGGACCATCATTTCCTATCTCGGAATTGCTGCCTCACATTGGGGTTGTATGTGGATAAATCTTTCATTGAGAAGGTGCGCTCCGGGATAAGAGAAGGTGCGCTCCGGGATAAGAGATCGTGTAGTACACAACTCCCTGAATCTGTGGAAGACTTTCTCACTTACAAAATGATCCTTCCACACATCCGGGTTCCTAGTGCGCTCTACCCCTTAGACCACATGCGCATCCCCTTTGCTGTCACTTGAATTCTCCCCAGATAAGGAAGCTGTAGGGGAAGTAGAATATGAGTGTTCACTGGAGGCGGATTTGGCTGGAGACACTGCTGGTGCTGGGGCCGGGAGAGATGAGACCGGGTCAATTGGGGATGACTATGATGAGGCCTCCTCTGACAGAGCATATTCACTTCCTCATAGTGAAGGAGGAGATTTTGTAACCCGACTGGGCCGTCGTGATGACTGAGGCAATGTAACTTTTGAAGGTTGCCTTGGTTCCCCCGGGGCCTCTCTCCCTTTGAGTTTCTCCTCTACCCGTGTTTTTGCGACCTCCTCCGCGAGATAGTAGCATTTCCTGCAAAGTACACATAAGTGAACATGGTTAGTTTCTTGAACATTGATGTGCAGACACTTGAGTAGTCACTGAAGTTTAAGCATATTCGAATGAAGCAAGACACACTGGACAGACTTCACGAACCGCAAAAAGTCGACCGCAGCCGCGGCCGTGAAAGTCTAATCATGCTTTGAGCAGGACATACTGGACTGACTTTGCGGACCACGAAAAGTCAACCTCGGCCATGAAAGTCTAATCATGCTTTGAGAAGGACACAATGGACTGACTTAGCGGACCACGAAAAGTCGACCGCGGCCGCGAAAGTCTAATCATTCTTTGAGAAGGACACACTAGACTGACATCGCAGACCGTGAAAAGTCAACCGCAGCCACAAAGTTCTAATCAAACTTAAGCAAAATGAAGCACCACGGTCCGCGAAAATGGCTATTTACCTAGGGTTCCTAGAAGTTGCAATTTCTACGCTAAAGTGTTCATTGAGTGAAGTCCTATATAAGTAATCAGTGCAATTGCATTCCAAAGGACTATTTTGAACCTATTTGGGCTAACCCTAACATTTACAAGCCTAGAAAGAGAAAATAATTATGAAAAAGAAATTGAAAACTAAAAAAAATAAAGAAATTAAGAAGTTAATGAAGCATAAATACACTTACTAGATGTTGGGATGAAAGTATGGATGCAAGCAATAAGTTCCAGAGGATGAAAAAGTGAGACATGGTTGAAAGTGGCTTAGGCTAGCTACAATGGGAAAAGTATGAAATGAAACCCTCAAGTCCTATTTATAGGAAGAGCTGGGAACCACCCCACTAACCTACCGCAGACTGCGAAAATTCGACCGCGGTCATTCAATGACATAAGGATTACGAGGCAGAAGGGCTTTGCGGACCGTGAAAAATCGACCGCGGCCGTGAAGTCCATTTCCAGAACACTGTGTTTGCATCATATTGACTTCGCGGACCGTAAAAAGTTGATCGCGGCCGCGAAGTCAATTTCCAGTGAGCTTTTGTTTCTATACCAGCCAAATTCCTATGTCAAAATCATCCTACACATCCAAGAACCAGTCAGTGTAAAAGTGAAACCCAATTTACCAAGAAAAAACAAAGAAAATGAAAGTAAAGAATCATGGGTTGCCTCCCAAGAAGCGCCTGATTTAACGTCGCGGCACGACACATTTTACCAGGATCATTGGAGATGGAGAAGTGCCACCACGTGGCTGCCATCAACTTTGCCAAGATAGTGTTTTGCCCGGTGACCATTCACTCTGAATACTTCACCACTTTTTTTCTTGAGGTCAAGAGCCCCAAATGGAGTAACAAATACCACTTCAAAAGGGCCACTCCACTTAGACTTTAGCTTCCGGGAAATAACCTCAACCGAGAATTGAACAATAAGACCAAGTCACCAACTTTGAACTCTTTTCCTCGAGCATATTTGTCATGTAGGTACTTCATTTTGTCCTTATACAAGGACGAACTGGAGTACGCATGGAATCTAAACTCATCCAACTCATTCAATTGCTCCACTCTAAGATTTGCAGCTACATCCCATTCCAAGTTCAACTTTTTCAAGGCCCACATAGCCTTGTGCTCCAATTCCACCGGAAGGTGGCATGCTTTTCCAAAGACCAAGCGATATGGGGACATCCCAATTGGGGTCTTGTAGGCGGTCCGGTAAGTCCAGCGAGCATCATCTAATTTCTTAGCCCAGTCAGTCCTATTGGCATTGACCGTTTTGGATAATATGCTTCTTATCTCCCTGTTAGACACTTCAACTTGGCCACTAGCCTGAGGGTGGTACGTGGTAGTGACTTTATGGTTGACCCCATACTTAGAAAGCAAAGAGTCAAAGTCTTTGTTGCAAAAATGCGACCCCCAGTCACTGATGATGGCTCGTGGAGTGCCAAACCTAGTAAAGATATTCTTCTTGAGAAAGGCTATCACACTCCGAGCCTCATTGTTTGGTAAGGCTATGGCCTCCACCCATTTTGACACATAATCAATCGCGACCAAGATGTACGTGTTCCCACATGAACTTACGAATGGCCCCATGAAGTCAATGCCCCAAACATCAAAGATATCTACCTCGAGAATTGAGTTTAAGGGCATCTCATCCTTTTTGGAAATTCCCCCGGCTCTTTGGCATTCATCACACCTCTTCACTAGGGTACTAGCATCCTTATACAAAGTGGGCCAAAAGAACCCACAACTAAGCACTTTAGAAGCATTTCTCACCCCTCCGTGATGACCACCATACGACGAGGAGTGGCAAGACTCAAGGATGGCTAGTTGCTCTTTCTCCGGCATGCATCGCCGGATTACCCCATCGGTGCAAATCTTGAATAAATAAGGCTCATCCCAATAGAAATCCAAGCTATCCCTTCGAAGCTTCTTCCTTTGGTTAGAAGAGAGCTCACAAGGGACAACTCCAGTGACTAGGAAATTAGCAATATCTGCAAACCATGACATTTCTCTCATGGACATGGAAAGGAGTTGCTCATCCAGGAAAATATCATTGATATCAAGTCCGTCACAAGGACGTCCTTGCTCTTCCAACCGGGACAAATGATCGGCAACTTGATTCTCACTCCCTCTTCGGTCAACTATCTCTAGATCAAACTCTTGTAGCAAAAAAACCCATCTCATAAGTCTTGCCTTGGAATACTTTTTGGTCATGAGGTATCGGAGTACTGCATGGTCAGTGTGAACCATGACTTTGCCACCCATTAAATAAGCTCGAAACTTTTCCATGGCAAACACTATAGCTAGAAGCTCTTTCTCCATGACTGTGTAGTTCATTTGAGGAGAATTCATTGTCTTGCTGGCATAGTAAATTGGATGAAACACTTTGTTCACCCTTTGGCCAAGCGCAACACCCATAACAACATCACTTGCATCACACATAAGCTCAAATGGGGCACTACAATCCGGTACGGTGATGATGGGAGTGGTAGTGAGCTTGTGTTTTAAGAGTTCAAAAGCTTTCATACATTGCTCATCAAAATTGAATTTGCATCCTTCTCTAACATCTTGCATAATGGATTCACCACCTTAGAGAAATCTTTGATAAACCGCCGCTAAAAACCGGCATGGCCAAGAAAGCTCCGGACTCCTCTCACTGAAATAGGTGGTGGCAGTTTTAAAATAACCTCAATCTTTGCCTTATCAACCTCAATTCCATTCTTTGAAATCTTATGGCCCAAAACAATTCCTTCCTCCACCATAAAGTGGCATTTTCCCCAATTCAAGACCAAATTTATTTCTTCACATCGAGCAAGGACTTTATCAAGATGACGCAAGCATTCGTCGAAAGAATCCCCGACGACACTAAAGTCGTTCATAAATACTTCTAGAAAGTCCTCCACCATGTCGATGAAGATTTCCATCATACATCTTTGGAAAGCAGCTGAGGCATTACAAAGCCCCAATGGCATTCGAGCAAAGGCAAAAGTTGCATATGGGCAAGTGAATGTGGTCTTCTCTTGATACTCCGGGGCTATCAAAATTTGATTATATCCAGATTACCCTTCAAGGAAGCAATAATAGGCTCGACCTGCAAGCCTATCCAACATCTGGTCCAAGAATGGTAAAGGAAAATGGTCTTTTCGGGTCACCATGTTGAGCTTGCGGTAGTCCATGCACACCCGCCATCCAGTAACCGTTCTTGTAGGAATCAACTTATTGTTATCATTTTTTATCACTGTCATTCCATCCTTTTTTGGAACGCATTGGACCGGAGAAGTCCAAGCACTATCCGAAATTGGATAGACCACATCCGCATCAAGCCATTTTATGATCCCCTTTTTCACCACATCTTGCATAGCTTCATTGAGTCTTCTTTGATGTTCAACAGAGGGTTTCGCTCCATCCTCCAATATAATCTTGTGCATGTGAAAGGCGGGGCTAATACCCCGAATATCAGCCAAGGTCCAACCAATTGCTTTCTTCCTCCTCCTTATCACTTTTAAAGTTGAGTCAACCTGCAATTGGGTTAAGAAAGAGGAAAGAATAACTGGTAAAGTACAAGAGGGACCAAGGTATTCATACTTGAGGTGGGAAGGAAGTGGCTTTAACTCCAGATTCAGAGGCTCTTCAATAGATGGATTTGTTGGTGGGGTCTTCCTGTTCTCCAAGTCCAATGACAATTTTATGGGAGCATAGGAATAAGACCCAATGCCTTGAATGGCATGGGAGCTCTCAAGTACACCATCCACCACTGAGTACTCGTGATTCAACAAGGTCAACTCCACAGGATCATCAACATGGATCATAACACTGGCATCATCAATAATAACCTCGGACACAAGGTCCATAAAAGAGCACACTTCGGTGCTGTAGGGATGCTTCATAGATTTGCACATGTGGAAGACCACTTTCTCATCACCAACTCTGAATGTAAGTTCCCCAGCTTCAAGATCGACCAAGGCCTTCGCGGTGGCAAGGAAAGGCCTCCCCAAGATAATAGGAACCTCAAAATCAACCTCACAGTCGAGGATAACAAAATCTGCTGGCAATATGAACTTGTACACTCTCACTAAGACATCATCAATGATACCTAGGGGCCTCTTCATTGATCGGTCCGCCATTTGCAAACGCATAGAGGTCACCCTAGGTTGTCCCATTCCCAAGGTCTTTAACACATAATATGGCATCAAATTTATGCTTGGCCCAAGATCACATAGGGCTTTTGCAAAGTCTGCACTCCTAATTGTGCAAGGAATAGTGAAAGCACCCAGATCTTCAAGTTTTGGTTCCATGGAGTGAACAATAGCACTCACTTGGTGAGTCATCTTAATGGTCTCACAATCCATGAATCAGGTTTTTTCGCCAAGTCCTTCATGAACTTAGCGTTGCCTGGCATTTGCTCCAAGGCCTCAACCAAAGGAACATTTATGGTGAGACTTTTCATCATATCAAAGAACTTTTTAAACTGGGTCTCTTGCTTCTGTTTTGCCAATCTATGAGGATAGGGAGGAGGTAGCCTAGGCAATGGTGCCTTTGGGACACCATCGGTTCCGACATGTCAATTATATGTTCCCTATACGGGTTCACATTTCTATCCAAATCCTCCCTACTGTCATGAATGTCAATTCTTACCTCACCTTCACTTGTCTTATCCAATGCTTGCTCCACATCAACTGGTAGCTCATCTTGGGGTACAACTTCATCAGCATCAACAACTTTCTTTTTCCCTGAAGAACTTTCCTCCACACCTTTTCCATTCCGAGTGGTTATCGCCATAGCATGACCGGTGTTGTTGTTACCACCCTTGAGGTTCACCACCGTATCACTTGGTAGTGCACCCTTTGGGCGAGTGTTTAAGGCTTGTGAAATCTAGCCCATTTGTACTTTAAGGTTTCATATGGAAGTAGTTTGAGAGGATATCTGGGCATCGGATTCTGCATTCCTCTCCATCATATGTTTGAACATGTTTTCAATCCGACCCATTTCCGAGCTTGAAGAACTTTGACCATGAGATTGATATGGAGGAGGGTTGCTTGGTTGTTGGTACATCGGGGGCCTTTGAAAACCCGACCCCCGATTACCTTCACTTCCCCAGTTGTTGTTGTTATTTCTTCCATTCCAATTCCCTTCATTGTTGTTTCCCCATTGTCGGTCATTATTGTTGTTCCATTGAATATCATTGGTATTGTTCCAATTTCTAGCATTTTTATTGTTCCAGTTTCGTGGCCTTTAGTTCCCCCAATTTTGTGTATTACCTTGCCCTTGGTAGTTGTTTGCATACATAACATCTTCATTTTGGTCATTGTAACTTTCATCTTGTTCATGACCACTTAGCCCTTGATCCCCTTGATCACCATGGTTTTGCTTAACATTTCCCTGAAGTTTCCTTGCATATGAACTCCTTCCATAGCATTTACGTGCTTAGGCCCTTGAAAATGTTGGAGTTGGGCTTTAGCAAGTTGGTTCATGGTTGTTGTAAGCTCGACAATTTCTTGCCCTTGTTCTTGGAGTTCCTTGTGGAGACTATTCACACCGGTTTCCCCTTGAGGCACATTTGCTCTACTTTGCCAAGCCGAAGATGTGTCGGCCATTTCATCAAGAATCTCACATGCCTCCGGGTATGTCATCTTCGTAAAATTACAACCGGCCAATTGGTTGACCACACATTGATTTACCGTGTTGATTCCTCGGTAGAATGTTTGTTGTATCATAGCCTCGGTCATGTCATTGTTAGGGCATTCCTTGACCATGGTTCTCTAGAATTCCCATAGTTCATGTAGGGCTCGTTTGGCTCTTGTTTGAATGCCAAAATCTCATCTCGAAGGGCTTCCATATGGCTTGGGAAGAAAAATTTTGCAATAAATTTATCCGCAAGCTCATCCCAAATGGATATAGAATGGTTTGGGAGACGCTCAAGTCAATCCAATGCTATTCCCCTACGTGAGAACGGGAACAACCGTAACCTAAATGCATCCTCGAACACATTAGTTTGCTTACTCCCCCAACATGTATCAACCAAGCCTTTGAGATGCTTATAGGCATTCTGATGGGCGGCTCCGGTGAAGTATCCTCTTTGCTCTAGGAGAGTGAGCATAACATTCGTGATTTGGAAATTCCCTGCTCGAACCCTTGGCGGGACTATTGCACTAGCATACCCCTCGTTTGGAAGGACCCGAGGAGCAGCTCTAGGGGCTGGAGGTGGGGGAGGGTCTGGAACATCATCCTGAATATTGGCATGTTGGCCTCTTCTTTGTGGAGGAATTTGATTGATTTCTTCTTGATTGTCATAAACCTCCTCCCCCGGAATCACATTTCCTAGCGGATCGGCCATTGTACTTAAGTACACCAAACTAGGAAGTTAAAAATAGAAGGAAAGAAAAACACACTACGCTTCTAGTCACAAATATAGTCACAACGTTAAAGGTCCCCGGCAACGGCACCAAAAAGTGATAGCAACTGCACCCACACTACTATATAAGTATGAAGGCAAAGGTCGTGTAGCTTTTACCCGAATGGTCGGGATCGAATCCACATGGAGCCTATAGATGGGAGTGAGTGTATCAGCGATCTTGAAGGGTCAAGTGTTTCTAATTGCATTTCTAAACATTGGTTGGTGTTGAACTATACTAAATGTATTCTATTGTTTGTAAGCTAATTAATGATTAACTTTCTTTTGCTTTTGTTGTTGTTTTCTAATGTTGATAAAGGCACTAGGGTCGTGACTGTGACCTAGGTGGATACACAAAAGGATTCAATTCTAATGTCGGGGAATTTGCTAAGGATATAGCTATAACCAAAGCACGAAGGTGCTCACTCTATACCTTTCGGTAGTTTGAGTGATTATACCCTAATTGCCTCTCTAGAGTCCAATTGGGTGCCCAATAATCAAGAAATATAGGCTTAGGTAGGGTGTTACTCTTTTGAGGTTTAACCCGTTAACTAGGGCTCAAGTAGGGTTTTACCATTTCTAGGTTTAACCCCTTTGATTGGAACTACCAATCTCTTGATAATGCCTTAATTTCCTATTTGGCTAATTTCTAGACTCATGTTTTTTTTTCTCAAGAAACACCCAAGTCATGAAAAGGTTAATTAGTGTTTGCAACCACTAATTATAGCAATAAAAACCTTCAAATAATCTAAATAGCCAACACCCATTAATTTTCCAACCTTAATTTCAAAACCCCATTATATACCCACACTAGGGTTGAGCCACAACCCTAGCTAATGGGTCTAGCTACTCATAATCAAAGATGATAACAATGATAGAGAAAAAGAATAACCCATTTAATTGATTCCTAAAAATGAAATTGAAGTTTTCAATGTTAAAAATGCAAGAATAAAGCTAAAGAAATAAAAACACTAAAGTATTCACGAGCTCTCTACTATGAAAAACAGCTGATATCTTCCCCCTTCTGTAAATAAATTACAAAATAGTCTATTTATAGTCTGTCAAATTTTCGGACAAAAATACCCCTGAAGTACCACCGCGGACCATGAAAACACGACCGCGGTCCGCGAAAACGTTAGGACCTCACTGGAACTCCACCGCGGTTCGTGAAACTTTGACCGCGGCCGCGGTGGGACTTGCATTTCTTGGGTCTCACTGTAACTCCACCGTGGTCCGTGAAACTTCGACCGCGGCCGCGGCGGCTGATGGCTTGAATTTCTGTCTTACTGGAAATGCACCGCGGTCCGCGAAAACACGACCGCGGCCGCGGTGGCCTTGTTGTCTTGAGCAGCTTTGTTGGTTTTGCTCCTTGTGCCAGATTCACTCCTATTTTGAGCAGATTTTAGACTGAATGCATTCATTTCTGGTTCAATTCTGCAACAAGCACAACGTATAAGCTTTCGGGCCTACTTTGTGTAAGATTGTATCCAAAATTCACGTATAAGGGAATGGAAAACGAGGCAAGAATCCATGTTATCACTAATCTCCCAAATTTTCCCACTAAAACATGAGTAAACGATGGAGTAATCGTCATAAACACAAGATACAATGTCCATGTAGCTTACCTCATTGAATACACTTGATTCCCCCTTGAAATCCCATCCTAAGCTCCAAAATCTGTCAAAAATGGTGAAGAAATGAGTGAAAATTCGCGAAGGAAACCTTATATAGGTTCTGCCCAGCAATCTCGCACCTGCGACCCCATGCTCGCACCTGCGGTTCCGCACCTGCGGTTCCGCACCTGCGGAAAATCCTTTGCAGGTGCGCTCTCACTTAAACTAAAAATCCGCATCTACAACCTTCTACCCACACCTGCGGTCCTGCAGGTGCGATCCATCTTCCGAACCTGCACTCCCAGGCCAGGTTCTATTTTTTCGCATCTGCACAAGGTATGCCGCACCTGCGCCTTCGCACCTGCGGCTCCCTGTCCGCAGGTGCTGCCACACCAGAAGTCCTGCACTAGCAGCCATTTGCTACATTTTCCAACTTCCAACCTTCCAAAAATTACTCGGAATCAATCCCGAGCCTATCGGGGCCTCAACCAAAGGTACCAACAAATCATATATCAATATACCAAACTAGTCGAACCCTTAAAACCCTAAAAATATTATCAAAACACCAAATCAAATCCAAATTCAAGCTTAAGGATTTCTAAACTTCCTAAATTCGCCAAAGGCGCCGAAACCACCCAAACCACGTCCGAATGGCCTAAACATTTTCACTCACATCCCAAATGACACTATGGACCTGTTCCAACTTTCAGAATTCCATTCCGACCTCGATAGCTAATTTTCCACTGCCGACCGAAAATTGCCAAAAATCCAATTTTGCCAAATCAAACCTAATTCTACTCCGGACCTTCGAATGACATTCCAAACACCCTCCTAAGTCCCAAATCACATAATGAAGCTAACTGAGCCACAAAAACCACATTCCGAGATCCTTTACCTATAACTCAACTGCCGGTTGACTTTTCCAACTAAATCACCATCCTAAGAGACTAAGTGTCTCATTTCTCATCACGACCACTCCGAACCCGAACCAATCAACCCAACGCATCACAAAAGAGCTGAACCATACAAGAATAAAGCAGAAATGGGAAAAAATAGGGCTAAACTCTCGGAACGACCAACTAGGTCATTACAAGTACAAACATGATCTACTAAAGGCCTTACATTTACTCATCATAAGCATCATGAAAAATCGAGTTCCTCTGACTCAACTCTTCCATAACTATATCTCTTACCAACCGTCTTTCTGGATGTAGGCATCATCGTATTATGAATAAGATAGAGTTTAGGAAATTGAGTTCTTACAACTGAGCTCTACCACATGATCTAGAGTAAGAAGAAAGAGTGACATTCCTAAATTCCTTGTAGCCTCATGGTTATATGTGTGGTGCATGACACAACCATAAACAAGAATCTACTAGACACGGTTTGTAGACTTTCTAGGACAGAACTGCTCTGATACCACTTTTGTCACGACCCAAACCGACGGGCTGCGATAGGAACCCGTCAACTTTCTCAACCGAGTACCAACATATCGTATCTTCTCGTATCATGCTAACATAGTTAAATGAGACGGAACGGATGCCGTAAGATAACTAGAATAAAATATGTAGTACCAACTTATACATAATACATACGGGTCTATAAGACCAAAATGATCACTCACACATTGTATATAGACCGACAAGGCCATACAATATTTTACGTACATGACATATGTCTACAAGCCTCTAAGAGTACATAAGTATCATAAAGGTTGGGACAGGACCCCTCCATGCTAATCAACACACTTCCTAATCATATTGACTAAATAAGCAACTCTGGAGCAAATGGAGCGCAACAACATCTTTTGTTGAGCTGATAGCCTACTTGGAGGACTCTTAACCTGTCTATCGGGACCTGCGGGCATGAAACACACCATCCCCAGGAAAAAGGGATGTCATTACAAATAATGTACCGAGTATGTAAGGAATGAAAACTCGTAAATAATAGACATGAGAGAAACATGGAGTTAAAGACTCGACATGTAAGTTTGGGTAGCTCTGCAAATCATGAAATTACTTATAATGTCATGCATATGTGTATGAATGTCATGTCGTGCGTAGGTATATGTGTTCATAACATCCTCAAGCCTCTGAGGGCATCCCATCATATCATCTCGGCCACTGTGGGCAAATCATCAACGTATACCAGCTGATCAGTTGATGGTGCGTATATAACTCCATAACCTTTTCCCATATCCCATATATATATATATATATATATATATATACATATATACATATAGATACGCGTATATAATGATATCTATTCATGGGTCAATATACATGGATAAATGAATGCAATGCATGAGAAGTACGTCAATAAAATCTCTCAGAACGTCATATGACCAATATACCTCTGATTAATATCACGAAATAAAGTTTATCAACTTACGTGTTTTCTGAGACCCACGAACAAATGATAAAATAATAAGACTTATAGGGAATCAAGAACATAGGAACCTCCAGTATTTCTATGAATAAGGACATTTATAGAAGTTATGCATTTGCTCATTTTGTTTGTATCGTATAGATCATGCCAAAAAGAAAGAAGGGATATCCTTAACATACCTGAGTCGATTCTCTTGACAATCCCTCTAACACACGTTGATTGCGACAACACATAGCGGCGGGTAGAAGTAGGGAAAAAATTCATATGGTATTCTTGAGAAAGATTATACTGGGCTCCCTTAGATTTGCAAATCCCATTGCTATTACGTTATGTAATTAAGTATATTGAGAAAGAGAATTCTATCCATTAGCTATGTATTTCCTCTTAATGAATTAGGGGAGGTGTTTTCTTTTATTAAAGAGAGTGGGCCCCACTTTTCAAGCTAGGTATCACCTACCCTTTTCAAGTGTGCCACCTTTAATTCTCTTTCAAGAGTTATAACATGGGAAATGAGGTGCTTCCTCGTTGGGGAGGGGTTAGGTCTTATCCCAAGGTTATTAATTAATTATTCACTAATTTTAATTAACTTGTTAATTTTTCCATTAACCAATAATCCACATATCAAGAATTATCTCAAATTAATTAAAATACTATTCACTTTTAACACACTTTATACATCTTACTATCATGGTCGTATGGTACCTTGTATGACACTAGTCCATAAATACAGGGTATTATAGCTTGAACCGTATTTTATCCCAAAATGTCAAACTTCGACGAAACTTATTTTCTTCGATTCTCTTACCCTCTCTGTGACGACCCAAAAGGTCATCACATAGTTTTTTAACCATTCCGTGCTTCTGAGGCCTTAAAACCTCAACTGTAGTTGCTTCGATTTGTGTGCGCAATCTAGGCGCGTAGCCGGATAGCTTAAATATGAAATTCTGTAAAAAAATGCTAAAATTTGATATTAAAATGAGTAAATTTGATTCCGGTCAATATTTTGGGTAAACGGACTCGGACCCGTGATTTGCCGTTCTCGGAGGATTCGTAGGAAAATATGGGACTTGGGCGTATGCCCGGAATCGAATTCCGAGGTCCCAAGCCCGAGAAATGAATTTTTGAGTGAAATTGTGTTTCTAAAATTTATAAGGAAAAGTGAAATGAAAATTGGTTTGAATGTGTTGGTATCAGGCGAGTATTTTGGTTCCAATGCCCGGTACAGGTCTTATATGTGGTTTAATATATTTCTGTGAAGTTTGTTTGAAATTGGACGTCGTTTGACTTGTTTCGGACTTAAAACACTATATTTGAAAGTTTATGAGGTTTGAAGAAAAACTAGTGATTTTGAGGTTTGATTCATTGTTTTTGATGTTATTTTGGTGGTTTCATTACTCGAATAAGTCCGTAGGATGATTTTGAGGTCGTGTGTTCATTGCGTTTGAGGTTCCAAGGGCTCGGGTGAGTTTCAGGTAGGTCCCGGGAGGTCTTTAGGCTTAAAATGTAGCTGTTGAAGGTCACATAACTCAGATCCCTGAACTTACCACCGTGGTCTGCGGTCCTTTTTCACAGACCGCGCTGAGGGCTTCGCGGCCGCGGTCGATTTTTCGTGGTCCGCGGTGGAGGAGCTGGACCACTGGTCCGAATTCTGAGACCTATATCTTTTGATTTACAAGGAATTTTGAGATGATTCAAAAAATAAAAGTTATAGCCCTTCGTGTCTAGTTTTTAGAAAGGTAAAGAAATTGTAATTCGGACATTCGTAGAGAATGTTATGGCCAAAATACTAAAGCATGTCACTGCAGTCATTTTTCTTGGTTTTCTTCAGCTTTTCTTGGCCTTTGCTAGCGCGGCCACGATGCATTTTTCGTGGTCCGCGGTGGGGGACATGAGGGGGGTATAAATGGACGGGAATTTCAGTTATTTTTATTTTTCAAAGCCCTAAAAACATAAGAAGCTTTTTTCCAAACACTCTTTCTTCTCCAAAACATTAGCAAGTGATTTCTAACTCATTTTCTTTACTCCTGAACTTCTTTTTACAAGATTTCACCCTGGAATCTAAGCCTAAAACATGCAACTTATAGTAAAAAATTGGGAATTTGGGTAGAGTTAGGCCCTTTTGAATTTTCTTGATTTAGACCTCGTTTTGGGGTCGAATTTGAAAACAAATTATATATTCGGGGCCGTGGGTGAATTGGTGACATGGTTAGCGGGCCCGGGGTTGAATTTTATTATTTGGAAGAATGCATGTAAATTGATAATTAGGCTATTTAATTAAATTATTGAATCCTTATTGATATACTTGAGTTAATTATGTCTAGATAATACCATTTTGGAGTTGAATTATAAAGGAAAGGCGGTGTTAGAGGGTTGATTGCTATATTTTGGACCCGAGGTAAGCGTTTGGTCTAACCTTAGCTTGAGAGAATAAGAGTTAAGTCTTATTTTCTACCTTCTAATTGTCGAGTACAATGTATAGGCATGGTGACGAGTATCTACACATTGGTGTCTAGCATGACCATGATTCTTTATATTGCAAATATTCTGATTTTGTTGTAACTTCTATGCTTAATTGATGATTTTTATATGTTGTAAAGAGCATGTGAAGGGAATTGTTATATTTAAACATCGAGGAGCATCGACTCGAGTTTGTAACACGAATCGTGAAGATATATGAGATAATTGAATCCTTTGGAGCATTGGNATGTGAAGGGAATTGTGATCTTTAAACTTCGAGGAGCATTGGCTCGAGTTGTAACACGAACGGTGAAGATATATGAGATAATTGAATCCTTTGGAGCATTGGCTCAAGTGATAGAGTAAATTATGAAATGAAAGTGAAAGAAAGAGAAAGAGTTATTAAAATATACCCTTGGGGGGTCATTGTTACTTTAGTGATTATCTCCCTTGCTGGGATGTTGAGATTACTGTTATTATTTCCTTGCTGGGATTTAATTGTTTAATTGATGTTCCCTTGCCGCGATTTCTATTTCTATTCTGTTTACTCCCTTGCCCTTGTTTGTGATTGCTGTTTGGGTGAGGAAGAGTGTTAAAGCACAAACGGTGATGCCATGCACTGTTTTCTATTGTGAGGAGGAATGTTAAAGCACGAAGGGTGATTCCGTGCACTGTTTGCTATTGTGAGGAAGAGTGATAAAGCACGAAGGTTGATGCCATGCACTGTTTGCTATTGCGAGGAAGAGTGATAAAGCACGACGAGTGATGTCGTGCACTGTATGTTGAGATTATTGTTATTGTTCCCTTGCCGGGATTTAATTGTTTAATTGATGTTCCCTTGCCGGGATTTATATTTCTATTCTGTTTACTCCCTTGCCCTTTATTTGTGATTGTTGTTTTGGTGAGGAAGAGTGTTAAAGCACGAAGGGTGATGTCGTGCATTATTTGCTATTGCGAGGAAAGAGTGTAAAGCACGAAGGGTGATGCCGTGCATTGTTTGATATTGCAAGGAAAGAGTGTAAAGCAACGGGGTTGATTTCTATGAGCCGTGAAGTTTAACATCGTGGATTATCAGGTATTGTGACCTATACATCATGCCACGAGGGGGAAGTCCAGTGTCAAGGAATGGATTGCGAGGCCACGTGTCATATCGGTGTTGGTTTGGAATGTATAAAGCTGGGAATTTTAGGTGCCATGATTTACATTGATTACATTATACATTGCATAGTGAGGAAGAGAGTAAAATCACGAAGGGTGATGCCGTGACATTATTTATATTGATTACATTATACATTGCATAGTGAGGACGAGAGTAAAAGCACGAAGGGTGATGCCGTGTAAGTTTGTGATTTCTGATCCTTATTGATATTTTGGCCTTATATGAAACTGTTATCTCCCCATGGCGTGTTCCCCTTCCTTTATTGATTGATTACTTCCTGTATTTCTTTTCCGTTGTATATATATATATTCAAACTGCACAAGTTTACTTGGTAGTCCGGTCCTAGCCTCGTCACTACTTCGCTGAGGTTACGCTAGGTACTTACTCAGCACATGGGATCGGTTGTGCTGATACTGCACTCTGTGATCTTTTGTACAGATCCAGGTCTTGGACAGCAGCAGTAGTGCAGGAGCAGGCCTTCAATCCAGCGAGATACCGAGGTAGCCCTGCAAGCGTCCGCAGGCCTGACGTCTCCTCTATCTATTATTTCAGTCTGTTATCTCATTGTACTCGAGACAAAAAATTGTGTTTTCTTTCAGACGGTTGTATTTAGTAGTCCTAGTAGTTCGTGAGTATTGTGACACCAGTCTTGGGTAGAGGCTTATGTTGAATTTTCCGCTTTATTATTAAATTCTATTGTTTGCATGCGATTGCTGAAAATTGTTAAATGAGGTAACGTGTTAATGAAAAAGGTAATTAAGGTTTGGCTTGCCTAGCTTCCACTAGTTGGTGCCATCACGAATCCCGAGGGTGGGAAATCCGGGTCGTGACAAGTTGGTATCAGAGCACTCGGGCTACGTGCCCCATTGCAGCTACAACTTAACTACATGGCAACCTAGGGAAAAAGGAGTCCGAATGACGAAAGTGGAGGTTAGATTCCTAGAGGTCGAGACCCAGTCTATTAATATGTTTTCTATGGTATGGACGATGTCGTTACGTTATATGATTTCACTAAAAGAACAATCTCTAATTGTTATAAAGTAATGATTTTCTGAACTTAATTCGGTTATGCTTATCTAATAAAATTCTTCTAATATGCTCCTCTTTCGGTCGAGCTTCGTACCTCAAAAATCTACTTATGTGAATAGTTTTATTGAGAAATTCTGTGGGGTTAACTGTGTTTCCCATTACATGTTAAAAATTTGCTTAACGGAAAATATTTAAATGAAGGAAATGGAATGTTTCGAGTGGCACGATATGGATATTACTTGTGATTCAGAATCGAGGACGAGATCCTCGTGTGTTAAAATGATTTGGTATATTTAGACCGGACCTCGAGCTGCGGTGAAAGTTATGTAAGGATGAGATCCTTGTGATGGAAATTCTTGTGTTTAAATTCTCCCTTGTCAATTAAATTCTTTTTCTTTTTACTATAAGTACTGGTAGGAAGTCATGCTTGTTAAAGACTTATGTATAAAAATAAGAGTAATAATAATAATATTAATAAATAAATAAATAAACTAAGTAACCATCTTTGCGTAATTTGCTAAATCCGTGCTATAATTATGGAGCCTTAACTTACCAGGTAGGCGCCGCTCCAGGTGGTGTTAGGTGAGGCACATTATTTTGGGTAATTATGAGGTCTTCAAGCATCGTATCTCGATATCAGTATTGTGAAGGAATTGGAGGAGCATTTACAGGATTTGTTGGGTAAAGGCTTCATTAGTCCTAGTGTTTCTCCCTGGGGTGCTCCAGTATTGTTTGTCAAGAAAAAAGATAGTTCGATGATGTGCATAGATTACCGTCAATTGAACAAGGTTACAATAAAGAATAAGTATCCACTGCCGAGGATTGGTGATTTGTTCGATTAGCTTTAGGGTGCCAAAGTATTTTCAAAGATAGACTTGAGATCTGGCTACCATCTATTGAGGATTAGGGCATCCGATGTCCCTAAGACATCTTTCTGCACTCGGTACGGGCATTACGAGTTTTTGGTCATGTCGTTTGGGTTGATAAATGCCCCAACAACTTTTATGGACTTGATGAACCGAGTGTTCAGGCCTTATTTGGACTCGTTCGTGATAGTGTTCATTGATGATATATTGATATACTCCCGCAGTCAGGGAGCACGAGCAGCATCTCATAGTGATTCTTCAGACTCTGAAGGATAGTCAGCTATATGAAAATTTTTGAACTGTGACTTCTGGTTGAGTTCAGTTGCATTGTGAGTTCTGGTTGAATTCAGTTGCATTCCTGGGTCATGTCATATCAGCAGAGGGTATTCAGGTTGACCAGAAGAAGATTGAGGCAGTCAAGCTGGCCTAGACCAGCATCAACTACAGAGATTCAGAGTTTCTTGGGATTGGTAGGCTACTATCGTCGGTTCGTGGAGGGGTTCTCATCTATTGCAGCCCGGATGACCAGGTTGACCCAGAAGGGTGCCCAATTCAGATGGTCGGACGAGTGTGAGGCGAGCTTTCATAGGCTCAAGACAACTCTGACTACGACACCGATATTGGTTTTGACCATAGGTTCAGGGACTTATACAGTCTATTGCAATGCTTCCTGCATTGGGCTTGGTGCAGTGTTGATGAAGGACGACAAGGTCATCGCTTATGCTTCAAGACAGTTGAAGATTCATGAGAAGAACTATCCAGTGCATGATTTGGCGTTGGCAGCCATTGTTCACGCATTGAAGATTTGGAGGCACTATCTGTATGGCCTGGCGTGTGAGGTGTTCACGGATCATAAGAGTCTTCAGTACTTGTTCAAGCAAAAGGAGTTGAATTTGAGGCAGAGAAGGTGGTTGGAGTTGCTGAAAGATTATGATATCACTATCTTATATCACCCGGGAAAGGCCAATGTGGTGGCCGATGCTTTGAGTAGAAAGTCAGCTAGTATGGGCATTCTTTTTTTTATTCCGGTCAGTCAGAGGCCACTTGCTTTGGATGTTCAGGCTTTAGCCAATCAGTTTGTGAGGCTGGATGTTTCTGAGCCCAGTCGTGTGTTAGCTTGCACGGTCGATCATTCTTCATTACTGGAGTGTATCCGTGATCGGTAGTTTGATATCCCTATTTCTGTATCCTTAGAGACGCGGTACAGCGAGGAGGTGCCAAGCAGGTTACATTAGATGATGATGGATTCTTGAGATTGTAGGGTAGAATTTGTGTGCCTAATGTGGATGGGCTCCGAGAGGTGATTTTAGAGGAGGCCCATAGTTCCCGGTACTCTATTCATCCGGGCGCCGCGAAGATGTATCAGGATTTGTGGTAGCATTATTGGTGGCGTAGAACAAAGAAGGATACTATAGCATATATGGCTCATTGTTTGAATTGTTAGCAGGTTAAGTACGAGCATCAGAGGCCTGGTGGTTTATTTCAGAGGATTGAGCTTCCCGAGTGGAAGTGGGAGCGGATCACTATGGACTTCATTACTGGACTTCCGTCGACTCGAAAGAAGTTCGACGCAGTTTGGGTCATTGTTGATAGGCTGACCAAGTCAGCGCATTTCATTCCTGTGGCCATCTCCTATTCATCCGAGGGATTAGCTGAGATTTATATCCAGGAGATCGTTCATCTTCATGGTGTGCCGACATCTATCATTTCGGACCGGGGCACACAGTCTACCTCGCGCTTCTGGAGAGCAGTTCAGCGAGAGCTGGGCACACGGATTGAGTTGAGTTGAGCACAGCCTTCCATCCCCAGATGGACGGGCAGTCCAAGCGGACTATACAGATATTGGAGGATATGCTCCGAGCTTGTGTTATTGACTTTGGAGGTTCATGGGATCAGTTCTTGCCTTTATCAGAGTTTGCCTACAACAACAGCTACCAGTCGAGTATCCAGATGGCCCATAATGAGGCTTTATATGGTAGGCGGCGTCGATCTTTGGTTGGATGGTTTGAGCCGGGAGAGGCTCGGTTGTTGGGTACAGATTTTGTTCAGGAGGCCTTAGACAAGGTCAGGATCATTCAGGATAGGTTTCGTACAGCTCAGTCCAGGCAAAAGAGTTATGCAGATCGCAAGGTTTGAGATGTGGCTTTCATGGTTGGTGAGCGAGTATTGCTCCGAGTGTCGCCTATGAAGGGCGTGTCGCCTAGGTTCATTGGTCTGTTTGAGTTTCTTGTTCGAGTGGGAGAGGTGGCTTATAGACTTGCCTTTCCACCTAGTTTGTCAGTCGTGAACCCGGTGTTTCATGTATCTATGCTCCGGAGGTATATTGCAGATCCATCTCATGTTCTGGACTTCAGCGCTGTCCAGTTAGACAAGGACTTATCTTATGCAGAGGAGCCGGTAGCTATTCTAGACCGGTAGGTTTGTCAGTTGAGATCCAAGAGTTTCCCTTTTGTTCATGTTCAGTGGAGAGGTCAGCCTCCTGAGGCATCGACCTGGGAGTCCGGGTCCGATATGCGGAGTAGTTACACTCATTTATTCCCCGACTCAGGTACTTCCTTCTTCTATCCGTTCGAGGACGAACGATTGTTTACCTATTTTCTTACCCATTCCGTGCTTTCGAGGCCTTGAAAACCTCATCTTTAGTTGCCTCGATTTGCGTGGGCAGTCCGGGCGCGTAGCAGGATAACTTAAATATGAAATTCTGTGAAAAATGCTAAAATTTGATATTAAAATGAGTAAATTTGACTCCGGTCAACATTTTTAGTAAACAGACCCGGACCCATGATTTGACGGTCCCGGAGGCTCCGTAGGTAAATATGGGACTTGGGTGTATGCCCGGAATCTAATTCCGAGGTCCCAAGCCCGAGAAATGAATTTTTGAGTAAAATTGTTTTTCTGAAATTTATAAAGAAAAGTGAAATGAAAATTTGTTAGAATGTGTTGGTATCGGGCCCGTATTTTGGTTCCGGTGCCCGATACAGGTCTTATATGTGGTTTAAGATATTTCTGTGATGTTTGGTTGAAATTGGACGTCTTTTGACGTGTTTCAGACTTAAAACTCTAAATTTGAAAGTTTATGAAGTTTGAAGAAAACAAGTGATTCTGAGGTTTGATTCATTGTTTTTGATGTTATTTTGGTGGTTTCATTACTCGAAGAAGTCCGTAGGATGATTTTGAGGTCGTGTGTTCATTGGGTTTGAGGTTCCGAGGGCTCGGGTTAGTTTCGAGTAGGTCCTTGGAGGTCTTTAGGCTTAAAATATAGCTGTTGGAAGTCACAGAACTCAGATCCCTGAACTTACCACCGTGGTCCGCGGTCCTTTTTCAGGACCGCGCTAAGGGCTTTGCGACCGCGGTCGATTTTTCGTGGTCCGCGGTGGAGGAGCTGGGCCACTGGTCCGACTTCAGAGACCTATATCTTTTGACTACAAGAAATTTTGAGATGATTTAAAAATGAAAGTTGTATCCCATCGTGTCTAGTGTCCAGAAAGGTAAAGAAACTGTAATTTGGACATCTGTAGAGAAATTTATGGCCAAAATACGAAAGCATGTCACTGCAGGAATTTTTCTTGGTTTTCTTCAGATTTTCTTGGCCTTTGCTAGCGCGACCACGGTCCATTTTTCTTGGCCCGCGGTGGGGGACCTGAGGGGGGTATAAATGGACGGGAATTTCAGTTATTTTCATTTTTCAAAGCCCTAAAAATATAAGAGGCGATTTTCCAAACACTCTTTCTTTTTCAAAACATTAGTAAGTGATTTCTAACTCATTTCTTTACTCCTTAACTTCTTTTTACAAGATTTCATCCTGGAATCTAAGCCTAAAACATGCAATTTAGAGTAGAAAATTGGGAATTTGTGTAGACTTAGGCCCTTTTGAATTTTCTTGATTTAGACCTCGTTTTGGGGTCGAATTTGAAAACAAATTATATATTCGGGCTCGTGGGTGAATGGGTGACATGGTTTTGGTCCGAGCCTCGTGTTTGGACCAAGCGGGCCTAGGGTCGAATTTTGTTATTTTGGAAGAATGCATGGAAATGGGTAATTAGGCTATGTAATTGAATTATTGAATCCTTATTGATATACTTGAGTTAATTATGTCTATATAATACCATTCCGGAGTTGAATTCTAAAGGAAAGGCGGTGTTAGAGGGTTGATTGCTATACTTTAAACCCAAGGTAAGTGTTTGGTCTAACCTTAGCTTGAGGGAATAGGAGTTGAGTCTTATTTGCTACTTGCTAATTGTCGAGTACGATGTATAGGCATGGTGAAGGGAATTGGTGTCTAGCATGACCGTGAGTCTTTATATTGCCAATATTCTTATTTTGTTGTAACTTCCATGCTTAATTGATGATTTCTATATGTTGTAAAGAGCATGTGAAGGGAATTGTGATCTTTAAACTTCGAGGAGCATTGGCTCGAGTTGTTACACGAACGGTGAAGTTATATGAGATAATTGAATCCTTTGGAGCATTGGCTCAAGTGATAGAGTAAATTATGACATGAAAGTGAAAGAAAGAGAAATAGTTATTAAAATATACCCTTGACGGGTCATTGTTACTTTAGTGATTATATTCCTTGCTGGGATGTTGAGATTACTGTTATTATTTCCTTGCTGGGATTTAATTGTTTAATTGATGTTCCCTTGCCGGGATTTTTATTTCTATTATGTTTACTCCCTTGCCCTTGTTTGTGATTGCTGTTTGGGTGAGGAAGAGTGTTAAAGCACGAAGGGTGATGCCATGCACTGTTTTCTATTGTGAGGAAGTGTTAAAGCACGAAGAGTGATGCCGTGCAGTTTTTGCTATTGTGAGGAAGAGTGATAAAACACGAAGGGTGATGCCGTGCACTGATTGCTATTGTGAGGAAGAGTGATAAAGCACAAAGGGTGATGACGTGCACTGTATGTTGAGATTACTTTTATTGGTCCCTTGCCGGGATTTAATTATTTAATTGATGTTCCCTTGTCGGGATTTCTATTTTTATTCTGTTTACTCCCTTGCACTTTGTTTGTGATTGTTATTTGGGTGAGGAAGAGTATTAAAGCACGAAGGGTGATGCCGTGCATTGTTTTCTATTGTGAGGAAAGAGTGTAAAAGCACGAAGGGTGATGCAGTGCATTTTTTGATATTGTGAGGAAAAAGTGTAAAGCGCGAAGGGTGATATAGTGCCGTATGATGTACCATTCCGTACAAATATTCATTGATTATACTGTGAGGAAAGAAAGTAAAAGCATGAAGGGTGATGCTGTGCCATGATTTACATTGATTACATTATACATTGCATAGTGAGGAAGAGAGTAAAAGCACGAAGTGTGATGTTGTGCCATGATTTATATTGATTACATTATACATTATACTCTTCGCCGAGGTTAGACTAGATACTTACTCAGCACATGGGGTCGGTTGTGCTGATACTGCACTCTGTGCTCTTTTGCACAGATCCAGGTCTTGGACACCAGCAGTAGTGCAGGAGCAGGCCTTCAGACCAGCGAGATACCGAGGTAGCCCTGCAAGCGTCCGCAGGCCTGGCGTCTCCTCTATCTATTATTTCAGTTTGTTATCTCATTGTACTCGAGACAAACAGTTGTGTTTTCTTTCAGACGATTGTATTTAGTACTCTTAGTAGTTCGTGAGTATTGTGACACCAGTCTTGGGTAGAGGCTTATGTTGAATTTTCCGCATTTCTATTCAGTTTTTCTACAATTTAAGACTTTCACTTTATTATTAAATTCCATTATTTGCATGCGATTGCTGAAAATTGTTAAATGAGGTAACATGTTAATGAAAAAGGTAATTATGGTTTGGCTTCCCTAGCTTCCACTAGTAGGCGCCATCACGACTCCCGAGGGTGGGAAATCCGGGTCTTGGCACTCTCATCTTCACGAATTTATTTATCACTTGTTTGAAATGGCATAATACGTATAACCTCCAAATAATATTTTTCTTGTACTGATGTCAATACCTTACGACAAATCCAACATACAATACTACAAGGTGCATCATCGTCGTAGTTTAATACTGCGAAGCGTAACATCGACGTAATACTGCGGGGCGTAACAGTAGGAGCAGCATATATATTATATATATGGCTAATTGTATGATGGTTAATAATTCAATAATACTTTTCTTGTGTATTATTTCTCGCAAACCCAAATAATAAAATTATTCCTGTACTATGAGAGTGTAATTTCTGAGCTAAGGGCATGACGAAGCTTGACATGTCAAATTTGACAAGACCCATACTAAGAAGGAGACTTTTCAACTCCGGGAACATTTAGCTTCCGAGGAGGTTAAAAAGCTAAAGTGGAGCTTAAAGAGCACGAGGGTTCTTTTTTATATGCCGCAGAAATGCGACATATTCTATGTCATTTGAACAAGATTTTCTCTTTCCTTTAAGTATATTTTCTATCATTTTTGTTATTTTGTTGATTTGTAGAAAGTGCAATGATCGATTTTGGGTTGTTATCCGTGTATTGACCCGTTTGTGGGATTTTCGTTTTTGTTCTTTTTGTTTAGAAAATATTTTGTAGCAACTGCTTCTGATGCTGTTGAGCCATTATTTAATGATAATTTATGACTTTTGCTTTTCGTACTAGAATGATTTTTTGGATCCTAAAGTACTTTGTTTTAGTTTTCGGTAATTGTCACGGTATAATTTTCAGTCTTATAGACTTTATGTTTTTTATAATATATATCTTGTCCGGAATAAAATCTTTATGTCGCACTCTTTGGGTATTTGACTTGTCCAGAATGATATCTTAAGAAAACACTCTTTGAGTGATCGACTTTAAACGTAAATATAACTATATAAGGGTCCTTTTTTGTGTTTCTGAATTGTTTGAAGAGGACTTCTCCCTTTTACTTTGGCGTGAAATAAGATTGAGTGAATATGGCTTTTTACTATAAGGAAGTATTAATACTAGTAGGACATTGTAATTAAGGGAATATCGATCCCAATAGGACGTTGAGTCTAAGAGAATATTAATTCTGATAGAATGTGGAATCTAAGGGAATATTAATCAAAGTAGGACATTGATTCAAAAAGGTTATTGATCCTGGTAGGACGTTGAGTCTAAGGGAATATTAATCCCGGTAGGACATTGAGTTAAAGGGAACTAATAGGTTGTTGAGCCTAAGGAAATATCAAATTCGAATAAATGCATGTCTTAGTGGGTTTGATTCGAAGAAATATTTAATTTGAAGGGTATTTGACCCATATTAAAAATATTTCTAATAAAGAAGAAATTTATGTTTGGATGGATAGAATGGTGAATTTTTTCATTGATATGTTCGAAGCAACTGATCCAAGTACAATCATCAAGCAGTTAGCCGTTCTATACAACTTGACTAGCGAGATGGGGTAATAATTCTTGTATCACAAAATGAGCTATTAAGAGAGGCTAAATATTCAATTTTAATAGTTATTATTGGACCCAATACAAAATGTGAGCTCTAAATGAGCTTTCCTTAGTTGCACTTTTGTGTGCCGAGAATATATCATCTACGTAGACTGATCTTTTGCAAACAACTTTGATGTGGTATATTGATTCTCATCTCGAACATAGAGTTCTTGACTTGGGCATCGAGTTCCTAACTAGGACAAGGAGTTATTGATTTCATGAGTTCATGAATGGAACATTGACTTTTTGACTCGGGCGTGGAGTTCCTGACTCAGACAAGGGGTTTCCTGACTTGATGGAGTTCTTGATTCGAATGTGGAGTTCTTGACTTTAGCATGATGTTCCTGACTCGAATATGGAGTTCTTAACTCTATGACACTATTAATCTTCTATCTTCGTATATTATATATATAGCTCCCCCGGTGTTTGATTTGTAAGTACGAAAACTTGGACACTAATTTTGTACTAAATGCCTTGATTTGATCACCAACCTTTGTGACTTGGCATTCAAATATCCCTTTGGTTTGATTCAGTTGCGAAGACGAAAAAAAATAGTAGCGCTTCTGGTGAGCAATGTTCCACTTGGACTCAACTAACTTTTCTTCTATATTCTTGAGTTCATAATCTCATTTTCCAACTATTCCCCCGACTCTGTACGACCTTCCCAATTAAGGCTAAATTTTATGGCATTGAAATGTTACGTTTGGTGGAAAAGTATTTTAAGCAAAAAGTCCCCAATTTTGTAGTATTGGAGATTTCCTTTCCTATTATATTATTTCTCAATTCGTTATTTATTCGAGCTATCTGGATTAATGCCATTTCCTTTCTCCCTCCTATAAGGTATAAGTTTGTTGCCAATACTTCATCATTGGAGTCTCTGGTTGCATGCGCAAACCTTAATCTTGGCTCTCATACTTCAACCAAAATTACTGTTTCCTATCCGTATACTAATGAAACAGAGTTTCAACTGTATTAGTTTTTGTTGTTGTCTGGTAGACAATAGGACTCCTAGTAGCTCTTCCAGCCATTGTCCTTTAGTTGTATTTAGTTGTTTCTTCAAATTATTAATTATGATTTTATAAACAAATTCTGGTTGATCATTCGCTCCGGGATGGTAAGGAGACGATATGATCCTTTTCATTCATCGTGAAATTCGGTAATCTTTGCACTGATGATCTATGGTCCGTTATCACTTATTATTTTCCTCAGTACTCTCAACCAAAAGATTATATTCCTCCAAAGAAAATCTATTGCTTCTTTCTCTCAACACTTGTAAATGTACCTGCTTTTACTCACTTGATGAAACGATCAGTTAAAACTACCAAACGTTTTACCTATCCCAAGGATTGAGTAAGTAGTCCCACTATGTCCACCCCCATTTCATGAAGGCCTAGGGGGTTCGTTGGTTGATGCAATAAGTGAGCATACAATTGGATTGTCACATCTTTTGATGAAGGTCGTTGCATCATTTTGCATCGGTAACGATCCGGTAGGTCGTTTTGTGTATTTGACCCACGTTTCCCTATTTGATGCCCCCCAAATGTTTATTTTTATGTGACTTGCGTGGATGGTTGATTTGGTTTCTAAAAGGTTTTTGAATGAATTGGAACACTTAATTCCATCGTTGGAAGCTTAATTTATATGAGTTGACCTTTGTGTAAACGACCTGAGATTCATATTTTTATGGTTCTAATAGGTTCGCATGTAATTCTGGAGTTAAGCTTATGCCGGATTTGGGTTCCTAGATTGATTTGTCTCTAATTGTCGAAATTTGAAAATTTGAAGGTTTAGAAGGTTCAAAGTTTGACTGGGAGATGACTTTAAGGCTACCGTGGTCAGATTGTAGTTTCAGGACTTGGAGCAGGTTTGTTATGTCATTTGGGACTTGTGTGCAAAATTTTAGAGCATTCCAGGTTGGTTAGATGTGGTTCAGTATGAGATATGAATATTGATTAATTTATTACGCTTGAATTGAGGTGCAATTTATAGTTTTGATGTTCATATGTATGATTTGAGATCTCGAGTAGGTCTGCATTATTTTAGGGATTGGTTGGTATGTTTGGACCGTGTCCCGAGGGGCTTGGGAATATTTGTATGGATTTCAGATCATTTGAGCTTGGTTGGAATGCTGAAGTTTTGCTATTTTATGGTGTGCTTCACGATTGCATAGTTGGTCTCGCGGTCACGAAGGCTAATTTGGGGCAGTGGTATTTTACTCTTCATGTTCGCAATTGGTGTGTCCCATTCGCGAAGCATTGTCAGAAGTGGCCTTCACATTCGCGACTAGGGAATCACGTTCCCATAGAGTAAGGAAGTCTTGGGGTTGGCCTGGCATTTGGCCTCCGCTTTAGCAAGAAGGTGACCGCGTTCGCATAGGCCAATGCACCGCGTTCACGAGGGCTATCACTTGATAGATTTGTAAGGAGTTATTATTTCAGACTCATTATTTCAGACTTGGAGAGGGGCTATTCTTGAAGGGGATGTTCACACAAAGCAAGAGGTTAAGTGATCTCTACTAGATTTTAACAATATATCATGTTTACCTATGGATTATTATATTTATATTATGGGATTTAAAGGAGAAATTTGAGGATTTTGACTATGGTTTTGGAGAGTGAAAATGGAGATTTTGAACCCTTATTCGGAGTCGAATTTGGATAAAACATGCTTATTTGGACCTGTGTGGATGATCAAGATTGTGGTTTTTGCCGAGTTCCGGGGTGCAAACCCGGGTTGACCTTTTACAATTTGATAAAGGTTGGATCTTTATTTCTTGGAATTGATTTCTATAGTTGTGTTTGATGTTATTGAGTTGTTTTTGACTAGATTCGAATTGTTTGGATGTCGATTCACGTGGGAAGGGATTTTTTGGGGTATTAATTTACGCACTTTAAGGTGAATAACTTGTCTAAACTTTATTTGAGGGTAATTTACCCGTTGGATATGATATTGGAGATATGTTGGGGGGGGGTGTG
>ML418613.1:9413-40176 GCA_005239525.1 Nicotiana knightiana | reverse complement strand
TGGGGGGGGGGGGTGAAGCACTTTCTAGGTAACAAGCATATGAGCGTACACCGGAGTTATTCGTGATCCAGATAGTCCTTAGGCTATCATGTGCCTTGTTTGGATATCATGCCCCATTATTTTCGTGTTTTCATCTACTTTTATGACTACTTGATCATCATTCGTGCTAGAAATCATGTCTAGTATATGTGCTTATCTGTTTGAGATATGATATGGCTATTTTTTATATGCTGAGATATTTGCCTTAATTGTAGTCATACTCTTAGTCATGATATTACATCCGCCTATCACATCTCTGTCTCTATGCATTCCTTATGTGTTATCTCGTATGTTGTTGATGCCCTTATATGTGTGACATAGTTTGATCTGAGTATTGTGAGATGTGAATGTTTGAGACTTGAGCGGTCAATGACTGAGTTTGGGCCATAGAGTTGATTTGGTATTGATTATGAGGTGACACGTACGCCATGCTCCACATTGGGCTGAGTGGTATTGAATGTGAGGTGATGTGTGTACCAAGCCCCATATTGGGCTAAGTGATATTGATCGTTAACTTAAATTCGATTAACGCTTGGTGAAGGACCCACCCCTCCAGAGTAAGGTATTAACTGTGGGCGCAGGCATAAGGTTATATATGTGCTTGGGTGAGGAACTTGTGTCAGGCACTCGTACAATGGTGAGTGTTCTTATGTATGGTGATTGAAGGGCAACTGTGCCAAACATTATACATATATGAGATTCGATATACTTGATGATTTTGCTGCGATATTATTGATTCTGGTATATATACTTGTCATGCAGGTACCTGGTTGTGTTCTTCCCTCATGCTTATTGGTACTTGATTCCACTATTTGATGTGCTGAACTTTGAAACATAGTTAAATTTTTAAAAGCATGTTTAGATGATATCTATGGAAGAGTCTATGCCTTAACTGATGTTCTTGAAAAGCATGTTTATTTCTTCTCTTAATATGAAAAGGCCGAACTTGATATTATATGAGTTATCAGTAATTTTTGTCATTTTTATAATATTATTATTGTTATGGTATATTGGAATCAAATATTGGACTTTGCCGAGCTCGTCACTGCTTTCATCCCAAGGTTAGGCTTGTTACTTATTTAGTACATGAGGTCAGTTGTACTCATATTACACTCTGCACTTTATGTGCAAATCCAGGTGTTATCGAGAAGGGTAGGGTGTGGCACCGATATTAGCTTTGGGAGATTCGAGGTAGATGGTGTTCCGTTCATAGGCCTTGAAGTCCCTTTTCTCTTGGCTAATGTTATTACTGTTCTACCTTTCAGACAATTTTGTATTTTAGGATCAAACTTTGCATTTAAATTATGTGCCGCTCATGTACTCATTCACACTAGGTCATAGGATGGTTTTAGTTGTATTATTACTATTGACTTCCATTATTTATGATTATTCAGCTGTTGAGACTATATATTTCTTTTATTTAATTTTGTTCTTACTTATTGAATGTTGGCTTTCCTAGCAAGTATTATTAGGCGTCGTCACAACTTTGGTGAAATTTGGGATCTTGAAAAGTTGGTATCAGAGTAATAGGTTGCTTAGGTTTCATGAGTCATGAGCAAGTCTTGTAGAGTCTTGCGGATCAGTACAGAGACATCAATACTTATCTAGGAGAGGCTACAAGGCTGTTGGGAAACTTCATTTTCCTTCATTCTCTGTCATGCGGATTTTCTTTTATGTCTCAATTCTTTACTTTCTATTCTCTCACAGATGGAGACACGATCGGCTGGTGCAGCTGAGCAGGCATTGATACCCCAAGCTAGGGTCGTGAGAGGCCGGGATCAAGGTAGAGGTAGGGGCAGAACATGCATCGCAGCTAGAGCCCCTGCTTGTTGTCATGACCCCAAATCCTAACCGACCGTGATGGCGCCTATTGTGGAACTAGGCTAGCCGACTACCGCATGTTCGAAATTTCTTTTGAAAATCCCATTAAAGTTTCAAGCATTTCATAAAAATATACAGAAATTACTTAATATAATAGGCCAATATTATACAATACTGCCAACCCCAAAACCCGGAGCTAACAAGTCGTGAGCATCTAGAGGAAATAAGCCAAAATAAACTAGTATGATACAACACCTTCAAATAAATTCTAAATACAACAAGAAGGGAAAACAGAGATGCTGCGAACGCTGAACAAATACCTCTATATCCCACAAATCCAGCTCCGCTGCGGAACAAAGACTAATGCTCGATATCTGCTCCTGAATCTGCACACAGAGGTGCCGGGTGTAATGTGATATTTTCCTAAGGGTTTCGCAGCCTCTCGAAGATAAGTACAGACGTCTCCGTACCGATCCGCAAGACTCTACTCAACGTGCTCATGACCGTTGAGTCCTATGTAACCTAGGGCTCTGATACCAAACTGAGATAGAAATCGAACACTCAATAAATCTTACCACATTTCCAGCCAACCCTTCCGACACATTTGACAGTCTGAAAATATCTAACCATCAAATAACACCCACCACATAGGCATCTTAGTCACCAATTCTCATCAATAAGAACACAAACGGACATACAAGTCCCTAGTTACATGTGCCTACAGAACAAAAATCTCAGCAATCAAGCCACTGAATGAATCTGTCCGCAAGTCCTCCAGACTGGCCATTACCAACATGCCAAAATCACATCTCATCCATGGAAGTCACAAGCCGTTGATGCACAGCTGATACCAAGCGCTCTCGTGCGTGTTCGAATACACCGAAGGAATTCAAGAGTTATGCTCTTGGCTGAGTACAATGGATTCGCACGACAAGAATTTTAAAAATGTGGTAAGATTTATTGAGTGTTCGATTTCTATCTCAGTTTGGTATCAGAGCCCTAGGTTGCATAGGACTCAACGGTCATGAGCAGGTTGAGTAGAGTCTTGCAGATCGGTACAGAGATGTCTGTACTTATCTTCGAGAGGCTGCGGAACCCTTAGGAAAGTCTCACATTACTCCCTGCACCTCTGTGTAGAGATTCAGGAGCAGATATCGAGCATTAGTCTTTATTCCGCAGCAGAGCCGGATTTGTGGGATATAGAGGTAGCTGTTCGGTGTTCGCAGCATCTCTGTTTTCCCTTCTTGTTGTATTTAGTGTTTATTCGAAGGTGTTGTATCATACTAGTTTATTTTGGCTTATTTCCTCTAGATGCTCATGACATATTGGCTCCGGGTTTTGGGGTTGGAAGTATTGTATAATATCAGCCTATTATATTAAGTACTTTATGTATATTTTTATGAAATACTTGAAACTTGAATGGGATTTTCAAAAGAAATTGTGAACACGCGGTAGTCAGCTAGCCTAGTTCCACGATAGGCGCCATCACGGCCGGTTAGGATTTGGGGTCGTGACACTTGTACAGCTACTGTTGAGCCACCAGTTGCTTCTGTTGAGAAGCATATGTATGATTAAGTGGAGCCAAAAGTAATAGCTTAGGTTCCCTAGGTTGATCCACATGGTTGGATTGTTCGAGAGTTCGGCTCAAGCCGGGGTATTTCCTACTATTCCGGCTACTTCCCAGGCAGGGGGCAGAGTATACACTCTAGCTATTCATACCCCAGATCATGTGGCCCATGGTTATCAAACCCCTACAGTGCTACCGGTTGGGGAGTTCAGCATGCTACTGCTGCACAACTTGAGGATAGCCCCACAAAGTCAATTGATGAGATGAAGAGGTTATATAATTTCACAAAATTACATCCTTTTCACTTCAATCGTATTCCTTCAGGGGATGCTCAAGGATTCTTGGATTGTTGTCATGAGATTCTGCACAACTTGGGACTAGTTGAGTCCAGTAGAGTTAACTTCACCGCCTTTGGATGTGGGTCCAGCCAAGAGGTGGTGGCAGGTTTATGTGATGGGCCGACTAGTAGGATCACCTTCTCTTACATGGGCTCAATTCTCCAAGGTCTTTTTGAAGTAGTTTGTGCCACGCAGTAGGAGGGATGAGCTCAGGAAGAAGTTTGAGTACCTACAACAGGGTCATATGTCAGTTACTGAGTATGAGATGAGGTTTATACAGTTATCCCGTCATGCTATTATTTTGGTTCTCACCGAGGAAGAGAGAGTGAGGAGATTCATTGAGGGTATTCACCCTAGTATTTCCATTGCTATGGATAGAGTGACTGAGTTCGGGACTTCTTTTCACTAGGTGGTAGAGATAGCTAATCGTGTAGAGCGCACCTGCATCAAGACAAGATAGATGATGCATGGTAGGACAATAAGTCCCAATATTCAAGTAGCTTCAGTGGTACCTTGTCTGGAGGCCGATGTAAATTTTGGAAGCCAGTTAGTTTATCAGTCACCACCACCTAGTTGAGGGGCTTCAGTATAGTCTTCATGTAGCACACTCCTAGCATAGAGCTCTTACCGCGCTCCATCAATTTAGGGTTCATCAGTACAAGGTTCTTCTAGTGGTTATTCTAGTTCACGTGGCCCGACTGGGGCCCCATAGTCATTTCCTGTCAAAGGTTGTTATGTGTGTAGAGAGTTGGGGCATGTCAAGAAATATTTCCCCCGTCTTTGTAGAGGTCAAGTACAATAGGGAGGTCAGAACATGATTCCCGCACATGTTGCTACACTACCCGCTCAACAATCTCTATGTGGAGGTCATTTAGGTGATGTTCGTCCTAGTGGAGGACCGAAGCCATTGCTTCTGATGCAGTGATTACAAGTATTGTTTCTGTGTGCCACAAGGATGCTTCAATATTTTTTTATCATGACCCTACCTATTCATATGTGTCATCATACTTCGCTTTTTATCTGGATATGTCTCATGGTTCTCATGATGCTCCTATGCATGTGTCTACACTTGTTTTTGATTCTATTATGGTTGATAGAGTTTATATGTCATATGTGATCACTATTTGTGGTTTTGAGATAATGACAAACTTCATATTGTTAGATATGGTGGATTTTGATGTGAACTTAGGTATGGACTAGCTATCTATATACCATGTTATTATTGATTGTCACGCCAAGACCGTGACGTTGACGATGTCGGGGTTGTCGAGATTGGAGTGGAATAGTTCTCTTGGTTGCATCCCTAGTAGAGTGATTTCATTATTGAAGGCTCAACAGATGGTTGTGAATAAATTCTTGGCATATCTAGGTTTTGTCAGGGATGTTAGGGCTGATACTGCTACTATTGAGTCAGTTCCAGTATAAAGGGAGTTTCTCGATGTGTTTCCTACAAACTTACTAGGCATGCCACCTAAAGGGATATTAATTTCAACATTGATTTGGCACTTTGCACACAACCTATGTCTATTGCTCCATATTGTGTGGCTCCGACGGAGTTGAAGGAATTGAAGGAATAGTTGCAAGAGCTGTTGGACAAGGGGTTCATCATTCCTAGTGTTTCATCCTAGGGTTCACCAATGTTGTTTGTTAAGAAGAAGGATGGTGATATGAGATGAGTATTGACTATAGACAATTGAACAAGGTGACTTTCAAGAACAAGTATCCACTATCGCACATGGATGATTTGCTCTATCAGCTTCAGGGTAC
Source organism: Nicotiana knightiana (assembly GCA_005239525.1). Taxonomy (NCBI): domain Eukaryota; kingdom Viridiplantae; phylum Streptophyta; class Magnoliopsida; order Solanales; family Solanaceae; genus Nicotiana; species Nicotiana knightiana. The sequence continues at coordinate 34,644 of ML418613.1, read as the reverse complement.
CAAGGCGTTCTCAAAGATTGACTTGAGGTCAGGGTATCACAAATTGAAGATCAGGTCATCGTACATCCCAAAGACTACTTTCCGGACTCGTTATGGGCATAATGAGTTTTTGGTGATGTCATAGCCTAAATCCTAAGGAGCTACCTCAGGTAGATTTTAGTGGGTGCCTAACACCTTCCCCTTAGAAGAACAAGGACCCTTCCCCAAATCTCACCGGTTAGCAGACCAATAGGATAATAATCTAATAAAAAAAATAGGTACCCTAGTATACCTTTAGATATTTTGTGGCTACTCTCTTTTATCATCAACAGGGAAACCACTAGTTCAATCTTGTTTTGACTCGTGAAAAATAGGGTGCAACACATATGAATAAGTGAAATCCATATCAAATAAGACGATGCATCCCTATGGCAGACCGAAACCATACTTCTGACGACAACATCCGATACAACTGCCTCCATCCTACTAGGAAAAGCATAGAAACGAGTCTGGCCTCCCCCTATAAGAAAACCTCTACCCACCTAACCTCTATCCCTAGCTGGTGGGGCAGGTGGAGCGGCAAATGGAGCAGAATCCATGGTCTGTGAACCTCGTGGACCCTATGGAATTCGTGGAGCCCGTGCAGTTTGTGGAGGTGCACCCCTCCCGAGTCTAGGGCAGTCCCTCACCATATGTCTAGCATCACCACACTCAAAACAAGCTCTCGGTGGGGGTGGCTGCTGAAACTGACTCTGGCCTAGTTGGCTAGACTGACTGCTGAAGGCACCCCATGCGAGAGATGCACTAGAAAGTGGTTGAGCAAAATGGAAAACCTGAGACCTCGGAATAGTTGGAGAACTGCTAGAAGCTGGAAGTGCGGAATGAACTAGTCGACACACATATCCCCTGCCATGTCAGGCTGACAATGCAACATGGCCACTACTAAATCCTCTAGTACCCTGAAGCCTCTTGGCCTTCCTGTCCTCTCTCTCTCTCGGTCCCGAAAATCGTCTAGCCTATGAGAGATATCTACCAAGTCATAATAAAACTAAGACCATAACTGAGCCCCTCAATGAATCTGCAGACTTGCTCTCTGACAGTAGAAACCAACGCAGGTGCATGTCAGGACAACTCGCTGAATCTGATAGCATACTCTGAAATTACATAGTCCCCTATCGCATGTGTCATTCATCCTGAAGGGTCTGAGGAAAAAACTCTCTAAAAAACATCTTGATAGCATCCTAGGAAGCTCAAATATATTCAAGGACAAGAATGAAGCTTTGGAATCTCAAAGAGGGTCTTGAACAAGATGTCAAGCTAAAGTGTTCCCAAACAAGGTCATTAGACATCAAGTGCAAATAAAGAAGTTGTTAATTGAGATGAAGAGCTCAAGGATAAATGATATGAATTGGTTAGATATTACAATTGTTTTACGGCATAAATTTATGTCAAATAAGAGGAGGATTGGATCCCAAGAGACATCCTTTGATGAAGGTCCTAGTCAGTCCACTTTTGAACCAATTTGGCACCTAAAATGTGTCCAAACTTGAAGCCCTTGATGTCCTACATAAAGCCACGTTTTTACATCATAAAAAGGACTTACTTGATGTCCAAGAAAGGTATATAAGCGTGCTAGATGTTGAGTGCAAGTTGGTGCCAAGTTGCTTGCCAATTTCCTTCAAGATTTCCAACATTTTCAAAATTCTATCCAGGAGTGGTTTGGGACTTATTTCGATATATTATGGGACTATAATTGTTGATTTCTTTTCTAGTTAAGGTTATGTTTTCCTTTACTAAGATTTTTGGAATTACTTTCCAAGAATGACTTGGTTTTTTCTTCCTAGTATTTTCCTTTTCCTAAGGTAGTTGGACTTGTTGTCCAATGTAGCTTAGTACATTATTTCCTTTTTTTTAGGTAGAATTTAGTGTCCCCTCTATATATAAAGAGGTGTATTCTTTATTTTTAGACTTAGATTATTATAAAAAATATCAATAAAATTTTGAAATTTTTCTTGCACTCTTGTGTGTGGCTAATCTTAGATTTATACTTCAACCTTCAAGACTCAACTTAAGGTGGTAAGATTAAACCCTTTTATAAATCTTAGATCACTTTTAGGTATTAAAAAAAGGTAATAAGTTTAGGCTTATTGTTTTCTTGTTATTCTAAAGGGTCGAGTTTCACAATCTTTTCCTTGTTTTTAATTCTCTACCAAAGGCGATTAGTTTTTTATTAGCTAATTATTATTTTTAGGATTCAACTTCAAGAATAGACTTCTTGAATTCAAGAAACACTTTCTTGAATTCAATTTATCTTTATTTTTCTGTCTTTTTTTTGTTTCTTTATTTTTCTTTTAGCTTCCGCACGTTTTTTGATTTTATTTAGTAGTTCTCGGACCTCTATCATATTGTTATCAAGTGGTATCATAGCACAAGCTAATCAAGAATTCAATCTTTATAATCTTGGAAGGTTCTTGAGCAATAAAAAAAGAAATGAAAAAAGAAAAAGAAACAAAAAAAAAATCAGCCAAAAAAAAAAAGTGAATAGTTGTTTGGTTTCCAAGTCAAGAAAGAAACAAGAAGAGGGTATCATAGTTCTTGAAGATTAGGGTAACTTGTTTCCTTATTTTTGTGAGTTTTGGGTTTTCTAAATTCTTTCCTTTTTCATTTAAAACTAGCCAATTCCTATTCTTTCTAGGTTTGGTCTTTCACTTTCCTTTTCCCTTTTTAACTCCTTATTCTTATCACTAAATAGTTGTGACTTGTTAGGTTTATTAATAAATTTAAAGATTAACGACCAAGGGTTGCTTTGAGTGAAAAATTTCAAGAACGGTAAGAGTATTAGAAGGAAAAAGCCAAATTTGAGAGATACATAATTTTTCTACTCTTTGTTCAAGATGTTTTAAACAGCTACTTATAGTGAAAGGAGGCGAGCTATGAGTCAACAACTTGAAAAGTCAAACTTACAGTATACCGAATGGAAGGAAGACAATGGTAAAGTTAGTTTTCAAACAAGAGCTAAAGTGATGTCTGCTATTTGTTCCCTTAGAATTGTCAAAGAATATGGCTATAACTCAATTAGCACTTATATGGTTGAAAAATTAAACTTTCCTTGTGTTGAGGATATTGAACCCTAGATGTTGAGAGGAGTAAAGGTAGATAAAAGAGTGTTATTACTATTCTCTATTGGAAGGTATGAGGATGCGATCTGATGTGATCTGATTCTCATGAATAATTATCATATTTTGTTGGAAAATTCATGGTTTGTCTACAAAAGAACTTCATATAACATGGGAAAAATAGATACTCTTTTGAGGTTAATGGGAAGAAACTCATTCTTTGACCTTTGACTCCCTCACAAATTTGTGAAGATGAAAAGACTGTTAAAGAGAATATGAAAAAATATGAGAGAGAAAAGAATGAGAGGTTGTGTTGAGTGAAGAGAAAGAGATGTCAAGTGAGATTGAGTGAAAAGAAAAGAGGGAAGGCAATGAGATAACAGAATTCAGTGATCTAGAGAGAGAAAAACATGAAGAATTTAGTGAAGAAAAACAAAAATAACTTTAGTGAGAGAAAAGAAGCTTAGGGTGAGGAAAACGTTAGTCTTGTGATAAAAGCCAAAGAGAGTGTAAGCAAGAAAAAAGTTTCTTTAGTTCCTAACCCATTAACTCTTTCTTGTTTTAGTTCTTGTGATTTTGTGCAGCCATATGTGGAAAGACCTTTTAAAAGGGGAGGTGAGGCACAAAAGAGGGTAGCAAAGGATGCAATCTGATTCCAACATGAATTTTGTGAAATCAATTCTTGTTGGATGGTGGAAGATAAAAGCTTGGTTAATTTCTTTGTTGTTAAACCTTTTGACTATTTTGATCCTTATTTACAGGTTTACAACATAGATATTCCTAAGGGCATTGCTAAGTTAGAGAAATTGCATAAAAGAATAAAAGATGATGTTGTTCCATTAATAAATAAGTCCAGGTATGAACTATACACTTATTTCTTATGTTAGTGACTTTATAATTTTTGTGGATGATGATATTTTGATGCATATCAAGTCATTAATGTAATATCTAAGTTCAAGTGCAAGAGTACTTTTCTTCCTTTTGAAATTGCGTATGATATAGATGATTATGCATTCCAACTTGGTGGAAATAGGCATGAAATTTATGAGAAGAGGTTTTCTAATGAGTTAAATGTTCTTTCTTCTCTTATTCAAGTGCCTATTGAGTTTTCATGTGATAAATTGCTAGAGTGTGAGTTTTGTTGTTGGATGGGAAGTCATTCCTCTAGTCATGTTGATTATGAGCCTATAAAATTGCCTGCTTCTAGTAAAGAGGATATGCATGATTATTGTGATATTAGTGATCAAATATTCTTTGATGAACTTATCTATGACTCTTTGTGTGACAATTTGAGCAATTATGTAGAATCCATTGATGTTGCAAATATTATTGGGGAAAGTTATAATCATGAGTTTGAATGCATTGAAATTTTTATTTTGAAATTTATGGGTTCTTCTAACCTTTCTAAGAATTTATGTGCTTCTTTGAATAACTTACATGTAGAAGAATCTGTAGAATTTATAATTGATACTTGGCTATATCATAAAAGTATCTTATTTGATACTTGTGTCAGAGATAATTGTGTAAAATGGATGCAAGGACAATATTCTGTAATTTCTTTGGCATGCAAACGTTTGGACGACCTTATTGACAAGATCGCATTGTAAATTTCATTATATAATGCATCTGAGAAAGGTTTTTATTAAACAAATCTAAGTAGGCATAAATTTTATTGGGATGATGATGTTCATATGCTTTATAAGGTATTATTTACACCTATTAGGATTAATTGGGTTAAGTGGACACATGGTCACTATCTTGTTTCATTCCTACCATTTTGTCAGATTAGTGGATGCCATTTACTAGTGCCTGTCTTCGTTTTCTTACAAGGTAGAAATTCGAGGACATCAAGAATGAAGCTTTGGAATTTCAAAGGGGGGTTTTTAACAAGATGTCAAGCTAAAGTGTTGCCAAACAAGATCATTAGACATCAAGTGCAAATAAAAAAGCTGTTAATTGGTATGAAGAACTCATGGATAAAGGATATGAATTGGCTAGATATTACAATTGTTTTACAGCCCAAATTTATGTCCAAGAAGAGGAGGATTGGATCCCAAGAGACATCCTTTGAAGAAGGTTCTAGTCAGACCACTATTGAACCAATTTGGCACCTAAAATGTGTCCAAACTTGTAGACCTTGAAGTCCTACATAAAGACACATTTTTATAGCATAGAAAGGACTTACTTGATGTCCCAGAAGGGTACACAGGCGTGATAGATGTTGATTGTAAGTTGGTGCCAAGTTGCTTGAAAATTTCCTTCAAGATTTTCAAAATTCTATCCAAGATTGGTTTGAGTATTATTTCCATATATTATGGGACTATATTTATTTTTTTCCTAGTTAGTTAAGGTTATATTTTCCTTTTACTAAGATTTTTGGAATTACTTTCCAAGAATGACTTGGTTTTTGCTTCCTAGTATTTTTCTTTTCCTAAGGTTGTTAGACTTTTTGTCCAAAGTAGTTTAGGACTTTATTTCCTTATTTTTTAGGTAGAATTTCGTGACCCCTCTCTATATAAAGGGGCGTATTCTTTTTTTTTTAGACTTAGATTATTATAAACAATATCACTTAAAATTGTGAGATTTTTCTTGCACTCTTGTGTGTGGCTACTCTTGGATTTATTCTTCAACCTTCAAGACTCAACTTAAGGTGGTAAGATTAAACCGTTTTGGAAATATTAGATCACTTCTAGGTATTCAATAAAGGTGATAAGTTTAGGCTTATTATTGTTCTTGTTATTCTAAAGGGTCGGGTTTCAAAATCTATTTCTTGTTTTTAATTCTCTAACAAAGGCGATTAGTTCTTTGTTAGCTTATTGTTGTTATTAGGATTCAACTTCAAGAATAGACTTCTTGAATTCAAGAAACTCTTTCTTGAATTCAATCTATCTTTAATTTTTCGTCTTTTTTTTGTTTCTTTATTTTTCTTTTAGCTACCACATGTTTCTTGATTTCTTTAGTTGTTCTCGGACCCATATCGTGTTGTTATCACTTCTCTAAAAACTAAGCCCATAGTGGGGCTGCACAAGCCGGTCTACCCTCCTTTGAAGCCTTCCACCACCGATACGCTGCTCCTTATAACTAAAATGTAGTAAAAGAAACTCCGCTCACCTCCACAATACCTATGGTGCGAATAATACAATGGCACTTTTCTAAAAATCCCTGCACATCCTCTCCTCGGTAGCTGTGCTGCTAAAAGTAGGAGGATCATACTTCTTGAACCTCTCATGTCTCCTCTCCTCCTCTTTAGATGCCTCTGCTTGACCTCAGGCTGAACCAAAATAACGGGTTGTGCTGGCATGACACTTGGTACCTGATCCATGTGAACCCACTGCTCTGAAGTAAGGGTCATAGGGGTCTGAGCTCCTATCCCAGCCAGATATGTGGCTGATGCAAGGGGAATCAATCCCGCTTGAGCTAGGGTATTGAGCGTGCTAAAAAGCTAAATTAGGGTCTCCTGACGTCCAAGGGAAACAACATGCATATCGAGTGCCTTTCCCCTAACCGGAGCTACTTTTAGCTCCTCAATTGCTGCTCGAGCTGCAGCATGTGCCCCTTCTCGGCCTCTTCCCCGAGCACAACCATATGAGTGCTACGATGGCCCGCACTAGCTTCACTACACTTAAAGGTGCATCATGTTCAGATTTAGATTGAAGATGTGGTTAACCTACCCAAGTGTAAAAGCTGACAGGGCTGATGAATGAGATAATTATCTTCACACTTGAAGGTTCCATGATTTGTTCGTATTTATGTGTTTTGGAGAAGAATCCAACCTTCTCGAGTGTAAAAAGTGCAGGAACCGGAAATCGGCCATTTATCCTGATACTCATAAACGCTGTTGTTTGTTAGAAAAAGTTTTCAGAATAAAGAAACTCAATTATATCCATTATCAGAACATAAATCAAATTTCATGTTACAATTAGTCTTTTAGATTTCAATATTAATTTATTAAATTGCTTAAGTAATATTTATTATGTCCTTATTATAATTGTTTAGTCTAGAAAAGTGTTGTTCTCCGCTTAAGAGGTGATAAAAAAAACTTATTGGGTACCCTTGGAGATACTTAGCTCGTTCGGACTTGTCACGTCATGTGATGGGCATTGCGTGTGCAGATGACGAAGCTAGTGGAAAATTCCATACTTCTCATGGGTCCAACATAAGATAGAATCGGCTGATTCCTTCTACTGGAAGTTGACTATTTACAAACATTCAGTTGTTTACATATTTATATTATTCTAGGGGAGTTGCCACAAAGACATTGCTTTTAGTTTTTGTCCTTAGAGGCATGTGTACGGGTAAAATCGGGGATAAAATTACCCTCGATTTCCTGGTGAATAAATGAGAAGATGATGAGGGTTGACGGAGTCTCGGGTAAAACCAAGGGCTCCGTAGATCAGAGACAGGGGGAAAACATTATGCGCCAAGATTAGGACATGGCCAAACATGAGAGGAATCGAGCTCGAGAAAAATAGAGAATCGAGTCAAAAGGGAAGAAGGTTAGAGTGAACGAGCGAGGGGCCAAAATATCCGCCATCAACCGGATATTACGGCACAAATCTCGCACGATATGAACTATGGATCATAATTTACTAGAAAAGAAGGATTTTTACCTCATTTAGATTTGTACTAGGATGAAACTCCCTTACTATATATAAAGGGCAGAATTTTTTTCGACCACTATTGGCACATATATCTAAGAAATAAGGTTTATTTTGTCTTCTAGCTATTGGTCAAAGTGTTCTTCAGCTACTCATTTTCTTTAATTGCAACCGAGTCCAACTAGAGGGCTCAATCAGTATCGGTTAAGGGTTCAACGTAAAGCCATGCTTAATTGTTCCATCACGTTTGGTTTGATCATTTTGTTTCTCTTTAATTTAATTATTTGTTGTTCGTAGATCATTCATGTTAAATTAAATCACATATCCATTAAACCAAGTGCAAATTTAATTGTAACTCATTTTAAGGATAAACAGTTTGGTGCCCACCATAGGTACAAGGTTAATAGTGGTAATTTAATACAAATCTCTATAACACACCCTATTTTACACTTTCTCTTTGAAGTTTGGTTCAGGTTTATTCAAAATGTCAAATTCTCTGTCTGCTCACTTGAACGTTGACGCGGAGTCAGGCCACCACGATGAAAATAATAGCGTGCTACGAAGCAATGGCTTTCCCCCTATTGACCCTAATGGCGTCCCAATCTTTAACACAGTCGACGCCAATTCATAGGTGGCCATAAATATCAACCTACCAACTGATGAAGTTAGCCTACGATTGATTTTTGAAATATTACAAGCTCATCAAGTGGAAATAGCACATCTACAGAGTCAAAATCACATGCAGAACACGGAAGAACCAGAGCAAGTTGGAGAAGATGCTCGAAGAGACGAACAAATTTTCACAAAACCATATGGGTTCGGACCCTGAGAGACTTTTGAGGTTATGAAAATGCTCGAAGCACTACAAAACGGGATGAGTCTGAATAAAAGAAGATAGATGCAAATGACACGAATATGGAGACTTACAATTCAAGGGTCGATCATATCCCGGGAGCGCCCCAATATTTAAAGGACCAGATTCCAAAAAAATTATTCAGAAACCTTTTCCCCCAAGTGCGGCATCGAATCCAATTCTGAAAAGGTTCTGAATGCCTGATATTCCCAAATATAACGGAACCAAATGCGCATGTAACCTCTTACACGTGTGCAATAAACGACAACGACCTTGAAGACGACGACATCAAGTCGGTGTGCTGAAGAAATTTGGGGAGACCTTAACCAAAGTAGCAATGATATGGTACCATTTTATCTCCAAATTCTATTGATTCATTTTCTATTCTAGGAGATGCCTTCATTAAAGCCTATGTCAGTCCTATCAAGGTTGAGACGAGGAAATTAGACCTATTTAAAGTCAAACAAAAGGATAACGAAATGCTTAGGGGGTTGATGTCGAGGTTCCAGATGGAACAGATGGACCTACCTCCGGTTACAGATGATTGGGCTGTCCAGGCGTCTAGTCAAGGACTCAACCCCCGAAGTTTCGCTCCTTCTCAATAATTGAAGCAAAACTTGGTAGAATACCCTACCATTAATTGGGGTCGATATCACAAAAGGTATCAGTCGAAGATCAGAGTCGAGGACGACCATCCAGAATCTCCCTCAGGGTCTGTTTAACCCAATAGAGTGAACAGCATGTCTAAAAGAATTATGGATCAGGAGTCGAGGCCACCCCGAGATCGGTACCATCCATACAGCTCGGGTAGAAGGGGAAACAGACCCGGTCACCACCCGACTAGGAACGATAGGAGAAGAGACCAAGGTCCTAGCAATCGAGGTTTGATGAGTAGGAACAGTTTCGACATATCACTTGAGTATAGTGTCGGCCATCGGTCACATCAAGGAGACCAAATGGCCAAGACCACTCGAGTATGATCCTGCATAGAGGGATAACAACTTGATATGTAAATATCACAGCAGTCGCGGTCACTGGACGGAGGATTGTCGACAACTAAGGGAAGAAGTGGCTCGTCTATTCAACAATGGGAATCTTCGGGAATTCCAAAGTGAGCGAGCCAAAAATCATTTCAATAACAGGGATGCCAACAAACAAATTGAGAAGGAAGAACCTCAACAGGTGACAAACAGGATCATCGGGGGAGTATATGTCCCACAAGGTCCAATGATAAAACTCACCAAAGTTTCAATCACCAGGGAAAAACTCACTCGAGACTATGTTTCAGAGGGTTTCATCTTGTTCAGTGACAAAGACACCAAGGGCATCATTTTAACTCACAATGATGCATTGGTAATATCCGTACTTATTAATAAATCTTAATTTAAGCATGTGTTAATTGATCTAGGTAACTCGACCAACATCATCTGATGGAGAGTCGTGGAACAACTAGGGTAAGTAGACCAAATCATATCGACAATACAGGTATTGAACGTTTTCAACATGGCATGCAAGATAATGAAGGGTAAAATGATCCTACCGGTAAACACAGCCGGGACCACCAAGGAAATTTTTTATTATATAATCAAGGGGGACATGGGATACAATGCCTTGTTCAGGAGACCATAGGTCCAAAGCATGAGAAGGTGCCTTCGACCTTGCATCAGGCTTTGAAGTTCCCAACCTTAGGTGGAATCAAAATGGTCTACGGGGAATAACCGACCATAAAGAAGATGTTCACTATTGAGGAAATAATCCCAGTGCTCGCAATCACAACATCGAAAAGTGAGGGACTAGTCGAAGATAAAGGCACCAAATAGAAATCACCAATTCCGACCCCGAACAGACTGGAGAAATGGGAGGAACACAACGAATGAGGAAGATGGTTTTGAGGTCCCGCGGTCCTTCATAGTACCCGATGGTACCGATGCCTCTAGGTCAACAATCGAGGAACTAGACCAGGTCATACTGATCGAGTATCTACCAGAAAGAAAGGTATACCCTGATACAGGGTTAACCGGTGAGCTCAGGAAAAAACTTATTGATTTCCTTAAGGATAATTCTGATTGTTTTCCTGGTCCCACTTAGATATGGCTAGAGGTGACGACTCACAAATTGAGCTTGGATCCAAAATTCGACCTGGTCAAACATAAGAGGAGGCCGCAGTCTGAAATCAGGCGCGCATTCATCAAAGACGAGGTATCTAAACTCTTGAAAATAGGTTCCATTTGGGAAGTTAAATACGTTGATTGGTTAGCTAACGTAGTGGTTGTGCCTAAAAAGGAAACAAGCTTAGAATGTGTATAGATTATAAAGGTCTGAATAAGGCATGGCCGAAGAATTGGTTTTCTTTGCCTAACATCGACCGAATAATCGATGCAATGGCTGGGTACGAGATGCGGAGTTTTCTCCATTATGATTCCGGGTACAACCAAATAAGATGGACCCGGGTGACCAAGAGAAGACTTCTTTTATAACTAAATTCGGCATCTATTGTTATAATATGATGCCTTTCAAATTAAAAAATTTCGGTGCCACATATCAACGCCTAGTTAACTGAATGTTCGAGGAACGAATAAGAAAATCAATGGAGTTTTAACTGATGATATGTTAGTTAAGTCCCTGAGAGCAGAGGACCATTCGAAACATTTGCAGGAAACTTTTGACATACTGAGGAAATATAACATGAAGCTGAACCCGGAGAAGTGTTCCTTTGAGTCGGCTCGATAAAGTTCCTCGATTTCATGGTGTCTAATCGAAGAATAGAGATCAACCCGGATAAGATAAAATCCATAGAAGATATCACCGTAGTTGACAACGTCAAAGTGGTACAAACACTGACCGAGTAGATAGCCGCATTGGGCCACTTTATTTCGAGGTTAACAGACAAAATCCATCAATTTTTATCATTATTAAAGAAGAAGAACGACTTCTCTTAGACCCCTGAATGTCAAAAGGCTTTAGAAGAACTCAAACGATACCTATCAAGCCCTCCTTTGCTGCACACCCCGAAGGCAAACGAGCAATTATACCTTTACTTGGCAGTTTCTAAGGTAAAATGCGTCTAGGTTCAGAAAGAAGAAGGTATGCAATATAGTAGAACCTTAGGTAATGTCTAAACAAGGTAACCACACTTAGCGAAATTAGCACTTGCCTTATTAAGTGTGTCTAGGAAACTAAAATTGTACTTTTAGTGTCCCCCCATATGTGTCGTAACCTCGTATTTGCTAATGAATGTTATGTATAAACTCGATCTCTCGGGTCAACTAGCAAAATTGGCTGTAGAGGTTAGCGGGTACGATATTGAGTGCAAATCCAGAACTGCTATAAAGTCTCAGATTTGGCAGACTTCATGGACGACTTTACATCGGCCTTGATCCTTGAGGTCGAAAAAGAATTATAGCTTGCCTCGGGGAATAGCTTGGGATTCACGGACGGTGCTTCTAATGCAGAAGATTCCGGGTTGGGAATCGTACTAAAACCACCCATGGGTAATGTAATAAAGCAGTATGTTAGCACTGTGAAATTGACTAACAACGAAGCTGAATATGAGGCTATTATTGCAGGTTTGGAATTTGCTAAAACCCTAGGGGCTGAGGTGATCGAAGCCAAATACGACTCCCTCCTCGTTGTTAACCAAGTCAACAGGATATTTGAAGTAAAAGAAGACTGGATGCGGAGATACTTGGATAAGTTGCAAGTAACATTACATCAGTTCAAGGAATAGATAGCACAACAAGTAACCCAAGAGAAGAATAATGAGGCTGATGTGTTGGCTAATCTAGGGTCGTCAGTCAAATCTCAATTCTGGACCGATAGTGAAATTGATGAACTAGGTGATATAGTAAGGTCACACTGAGGTAAAATCAACCAGCTTGACTTAGGATTGGAGAAACAAATACATAGACTACCTTCAGAAAGGGAAATTGCCATCAGATCCCAAAGAATTGAGGGCCCTATGAACTAATGTATGCAGGTACTCAGTCAAAGTCAAATATAAGGATTAGGTATGAAATGACATGTTTCACTCTTTCTCCCTTAGAACTGTTTTTTCCTCGAAGTGGGTTTTACAGCAAGGTTTTTAATGAGACAACAATAAGCGTGATACACTAGTTCTCAAGATCAGTCGAAGACAGAGGATTGTAGAACGTCTGTATTAAATTAATAGTATGTATCAGATCAATATTATTCGAGCCCTCAAAATTCAGTCTAGAACTCTAAGGGGCCATCACACCCTAAGTCAAGAACTGAAGTCCTAAGTTTGAAAATTTAGATAGCATTCTTATTAGATATTAAAAGCCAAAGCTTGAATATTAGGATTACTTGAAATGGTCAATCAGTTAAATGAACCATTCCCACATAGCTCATTCTCACCATGGCAGATAGATTTTATATCGTCGATTATTTACACGACGTTCAAAGTAATAAAAGAAATTTGCCTTCTATGTTTCATCGGTTCCCATTTGCACAAAAAATATTATCGTTAAGTTACTTAGAATGATACTGCGTTCAAAACCCTTAAGCCTACTGGCCTCCCTGAACTGGGGATTGCTACCTGACAATAAGATCGGGAAATTCGGGCTACTAAATCCCGGAGGCACCGAGCCTACTAGGCAGGGCCCAAACACGAAAGGCTATGGACAACTTAAACGTCTCGGAGACATCTGATCCACACATAAAAAATAAGGTCCTTACATACTTTTAATCCACAAGTAAATTACTTCGGACCTGGTCAATTTACTCGTTCTTGAACTTCGTTCATGAAAAGAGCCACCTTCGATAAAGAATAATTATGTCCGGTCAAAATGTTCGAATATTTTAACAAAGACATCATTTTTTTATCGGGTCCTGCAAAGTCAAAGTACCTCGGAGTCATTACTCCATTAAGGCCTCATCCAGGCTTTGGGGGAACAAAAACTTTAAGCTATGTAAAATCCTATCCTAAGACATTGATGGCATATTTATGAGTAAGTACAGAAAAGTAAAGGAAACGATGTGCAGCCGAAGAGAAATTTTTTATATATATTTACCATAAGGTGTTTATAGAGGAGTTATGTAACGACCCAAAATACAAAATATGTAGCTACCATAAAAATCAAAATAAACTAAGGCATTTACTGCCTAATCCTCGTCGGAGCCCGACTCGCTACCTGAACCATCGGGATGGTATCTCGTTCTGGCCTTAGTTTTGATCCTCATCGCCTCCTCGATCTTGGCCGCCAGGTCAACTCCCTGAGCTTGGATTTCCTCGAGAGTTTCTCTCCAAGATAGGCACTTCACATATTCGACCTTTGTTATTGCACGGGCCTCGGCTGCCTCCACATCGTTCTTGTATTGGGCCAACATGACCATTTGTCGACTTTTTCTCTCATCACCTGGAACTGTGCTTAGTCGATGCCAAATCCACTTTGGTGGCATCCCACTCCGAGGTCAGGAGATACATTTTTCCAAACAACTCTTCAGTTGAGGCTTTGATCTCGTCCATTTCGCACCTCAACTGGTCAATCAGGGTTAGCTTCTTTTGAAACTGCGAGGTTGCAGCGTTAGCATCTGCGCTTAACTTCTCGTTATTAATCTCCAACACTTTTACCTTTTTGACCAGAAAGCCATGTTCTTGTTTCGCCTTCGAGGCCTTCTTTTGAGCTTTTTCCAGCTCGGCTTGGAGAACAGAGTGGTCCCTGAGGACTTCAATTTTTTCCTCACAAAGAGCTTTCTACATGTCCTTTTTTCCGGACTTGCTCCTTAAGCTCGAACTCGAGGTGACTCACCTCCATTTGGGATCAGTGGAAGCTCACATGATGACTCATCGAGGCCTAAGGCATAAAACAATAAAATCATTAAAATCCGCTAAGTCAAAATGAACTCTTTAAAGATACGAGGGAAAAATATACCATGTTTAGTGCCTGTTGTGTATCGTTGAAAAGGCTTGGACCGTCTACCTCGTTCATCTTCACTTGGTCCTCTTCCCTTACCAAGGAATGTAGGTAGCCGGCCACACCGTCCGGCTCGGATATCATCCTAGTATCCTCTAGTACTATGAAAGTGATCGTCTTCTTCCGGCCAGGTTCTGAACTCGGGGCGGAGAACTGCTTCTCGAGCTTTGGGCTCGAACTCAACCTACCTAACCCCGATTGCGTATCCCTTTTCGGGATCTCCAAATGGCCAAAACTGGAGTATTCCTCCAATACACGACATCTACACCTTCGAAAAATAAATTGAGGGCCTCGTCCATGGCCCGTGATGCCTCGATCAATTTTTTGTAATGGACCGAGCCTCATCCAAAAAAGGCTCCATGTGTGACGGTGACTCCGGGACGTCAATGACATTGGTGTTTCTCGAGATGGCCTCTTTCAGAATCGGAGTAACTTCTTGAGGAGCAGTGGCCGCATGTTCCTCCTCACTCTCCCGAGCTGAGGAGGATTCGACTGTACAATCACCCTCTCCGGGGCTGCTAGCTCGGTGAGAGCGTACGAGGAGCCAAGGGACCGTTTCTTTTTTCTTGTTTTCTCCTCCTTCTTCACAGCAACTGCGGCAGCAATGTAGAGGGTTTTCAGACGGGGATGAGGGCACATCCCCAGGTCTGGTGATCTTGGACAAACCTGTGAAAAAAAGGACTTAGTCAGAATAACAATGAAACAAAAATAACGTAGAAGGAAATTCAACCAGGAGAAGAGGGACATTCACCATGGGAACGAGCCTCCCATTTTACTTTGGAAAGCTTGTACTATTCATGCTCTGAATAGGTGAGTTGTTTGCAGATGCCCTCGACCCACTTCTAAGATGAGAGACCGCATTGGAGACTCAGGAGACAACTGCATATAAGAAAAAATGAGTATTGAGTAAATAGGGATAAATTCAAAGGAGTAAATTAAAAGGAAACAAACTTATGTTTTGAGTTCCACTTCTCGGAGAGCAGTAGGAACTCGGTGGGAATGAGGTCTTTGGTCTTTATTCGAACAAACCTGCCCTGCCAACCTCGGTCCATGTCCCCGTTGATGTAGGAGCAGATGGTCAATAGTGAACCAGGGCTCCTCCATCTTGTTGGCAAAGTGGCGGAGAAGGGTCACGATCCTCCAAAAGGATGATGGATCTAACCGAGGAAGATCTCGTACCTCTTACAGAAATCTAGGACCATTATGTGCATCGGACTGGGCGTGAAGTGATACATATAAAGCTTTAAGTATCCCTCCACATGCATCGTAATGTCCTCATCAGGACTAGGAACGACCACATTTTTTCCTTCCCATTTACAGTCCTCCCATACCACTTGGAACGTCTCCTCTGTGACAGAGCATACATAAATTCACTCCTCTTCACCTTGATCTCCTTGTTTAGTGGGTTTTTCAACCTTGAAGTTGTCGTCTATGGAGCAGCCTCTGGGTAGAAACTCTGGAAGAGGATGTTTCAGGGCTGCTACAGGGAGGGTTGCCTTGGTGTCTGCGGACGAGGTAGATTTGAAGGAGCAGTGTTTTGAGGTATCAATTTTGAGGTTTTTGCCATCTGGATCTGGGAATATGAATGTTTGAAGGTTGATATGAAGGTTTGAAGATTGATATAAATATCTGAATATCTAGTTTGAAGACTTAAAGGCAAAGTATGAAGGTTTGAAGGCGGGAGATGAAGATATGATGAACAATTTATGAAGATTGGTAAGACTGATGAAGAAATAGAAATTCCGAGGGTAATTCAAGAAAATTAGAAATCAGAAAGTAATAAAGTGAAAAAAGGGGAACCGAAGATTTTATAGGGAAGAAATAATTAATGCATGACATTTCTCATTTGGTGCCTACCAAGGATGGTCAATCAGTGGCTGACACGTGTTCGAAGTCAAAAGGACTCGATTGATGGGATGTTTCGGCGACTTGTCAACTCGCTTGTGGCGTACGGAGGAAGGAACCTGGGTCAATTAATCAATTCTCATCGTTTCTATAAATATACTCTCTGAAAAGTGAGGGGACTATCTATGTAAGGATAAATTGGGGGATAAGGTTACGCCCGATTTTTCGGTGAAGAAATGAAAAGATGATGTGGGTTGACGCAGCCTCTGGTAAAGCCAACGGTTCTCCAGATCAGAGACCAGGGGGGAAATTCAGACATGGAGAAACATGGGAGGAATCGAGCTTGAGCAAAACAAAGAATAGAGTCCAAAAGGAAGACAGTGAGAAAGAACGAGCAAGGGGCCGAAATATCTTCCATCAACCGGATATTACGACACGAATCTCTCCCGATATCAACAACGAACCATAATTTACTAGAAGAGAAGTATTTTTACCTTATTTAGTGTTACACCCCATATTTTCATACGTGAAAGCACGCCATAAAAATTTATGAAAGCTCGGAAATGAGATGTTACATCCCGAATTAAATTAGTTCTCTTTTGTTTTTCAGATAAGAAAAAATTGAAGCTTTCTTTAGCATTTCTATGGTTTCATTCATATATGGTTCAATCTAGGGTTAATGTTATCCACCATCAAAGAAAAAACCAATCATGGAGAAGAACAAGGGAAAGGGAGGAAAGTACAGGAAAAGAGGAAAGAACAAAGCTGATGATGAAAAGAGAGAGCTTGTTTTTAAGGAAGATGGACACGAATATGCTCAGGTTCTTCGTATGCTTGGTAATGGGCGTTGTGAAGCTATGTGTATTGATTGTACGAAAAGTCTTTGTCACATATGTGGTAAGATGCATAAGAAGGTTTGGATCGCCGCCGGTGATATCATCCTTGTCGGCCTTCATGATTATCAGGATGACAAAGCTGATGTGATTCTGAAGTTTATGCCAGATGATGCAAGGTTGTTGAAGACGTACAAAGAGTTTCTAGAGAACACTAGGCTCAATGAGGTTAGCAGATTGGATGAATAAAATGATGGTGATGGTGATGACTACATTGAGTTTGAAGACGAGGACATTGACAAAATCAAAATTTCCTAAATAGTGTTGTCACTAGGGTTCCTGTTGGGCGCTCAAATATTTCTGTAAAGTTTGAATTTAATACAAAAAAGATAGAACTCTTATATGTAACATTTGAAGTAATACGATTAAGCTTTATGCATTAAAAAAAATAGATGTAACATCCCACATTTTTGTATGTTAATGTTTCGTCATAACTTAATCGATGCAAGTTTTGGAATGAGATTACTTTGAGATTATAAGTATTATGCTATTTCACACAAGGTTAAGTAAATTCGTGAAGGTGAAAGGGTAGGCAAATCGAAGAAAATGAGTTTCGTCGAAAGTTGTCATTTTGAGAAAAAAAATACGATCCGAGCTATAATACTCGGTATTTATGGACTACTACCATATAAGGTACCACATGAACATAATAGTAAGGTGTATAAGTGTTAAAAATGAGTAGTATTTTAAGTAATTCGAGATTATTTCTAATTATGTGGATTATTAGGTAATTGAAGATTACCTAGTTAATTAAGGAATTGATTGGGTAATTAATAATATTTGGGGAAGATTAGATAAGTAATTAGGACATTTTGATTAGCCTAATCCCTCCCCTCTCCCCCCAACATGGCAGAAACATAATAAGTCATTAAGTGACTCTTAGATCACTTTTCTAGGTGGCACTTTGGAAAGGATTCTTGGCTAAGCCATAAAAAGCTCTAAAATTCATAAAATATATGGAAAGGGCAACGTGCTTTAGCAAAAGCCATAGAAGATTTTTCATATTCAATAAGTCACATAAGATTCTGACTGATTCACTAGAGAGCTATGGGAATTCTTGTATGGGCAAAGGAATCCATACAAAATTATACTGCGTAATAGAAACGGGATTTTGCGATTCTAAGATAGTATGGTGCATTTTTCTTAATAATATCATACGGATTTTTCCCTACATCGATCCGCTGTCACGTGCTGTTTAAATTGACGTGTGTTAGAGGGATTGTCAAGAGAATTGGCTCAGGTATGTTAAGGCTATCCCTTCTTTCTTTTTGGCATGATCCATATGATACAAATGAAACGAACAAATACACAACTTCCATAAATGACTCTATTCATAGTAATGCTAGAGATGCTTATGTTCTTGATTATTCATGTGTCCTATTATTCTAATCTCTGTTCATGGGTCTCGAAAAGTACGTATGTTGATAAAGTTTACTTCATGATACTAATCAAAGGCATAATGGTCTTATGACATTCCGAAAGATTTTATTGACGTACTTCTCATGCATTGCATTTATTTATACATGTACATTAACCAATGAACGGATAGAGTTATATACACGTATATATATATATATATATATATATATATATATATATATATATATATATATATATATATATATATATATATATATATATATATATATATATATATATATATATATATATATATATATATATATATATATATATATATATATATATATATATATATATATATATATATATATATATATATATATATATATATATATATATATATATATATATATATATATATATATATATATATATATATATATATATATATATATATATATATATATATATATATATATATATATATATATATATATATATATATATATATATATATATATGTGTGTGGGGGGGGGGGCATATGAGAAAAGGTTATGGTGTTATATATTCACCACCACCTGATCAGCTGGTATACGTTGATGATTTGCCCACAATGGCCGAGATGATATGATAGGATGCCCTAAGAGGCTTGATGATGTTATGAACGCATATACCCATGCATGGTATGACATATTATAATATTAAATGATTTACAGAGCTATTCAGATATACATGTTGAGTCTTTTACTCCATGTTTCTCTCATGTCTGTTGTTTACTGATTTTCATTCCTTACATACTAGGTACCTTGTTTATACCGACGTCCCTTTTGTCTTGGGACGCTGCGTTTCATGCCCGTAGGGTCCCGATAGACAGGTCGAGAGTCCTCCAAGTAGGCTATCAACTTAGCAGAAGATGTTGGTGCACTCCATTTGCTCTGGAGTTGCTTATTTAGTCAGTATAATTTGGACGTGCATTGTTTAGTATGGCGGGTCCTGACCCGACCTTTATGATACAAAATTATACTACGTAATAGCAATGAGATTTTTCGATTCTAAGGGAGTACTTGCAATTTTTCTCAAGAATATCGTACGAATTTTTCTCTACTTCAATCCGCCGTCACATGTTGTCGCAATTGACATGTGTTAGAGGGATTGTCAAAGAAAATCGGCTCAGGTATGTTAAGGCTATCCCATCTTTCTTTTGGCATGATCCATACGATAGAAATGAAACGAGCAAATGCACAACTTCTATAAATGACTATATTCATAGAAATTCTAGAGATGCTTAGGCCTTGTCGTCCTATATTTAGAGTACGAGTGATCATTTTGATCTTATAGGCCCGTATGTCATATGAATAAGTTTTTATTACTTGGTTTATTCTAGTTATTCCACGGTATCCTTTTCATCTCATTTACCTATGATAGCATGATACAAAAATATACGTTATGTTGGTACTCGGTTGAGTAAGGTACCGGGTGCCCGTCGTGGCCTATCGGTTTGGGTCGTGACAGAAGTGGTATCATAGCAGTTCTGTCCTAAGGATTCTACAAGTCGTGTCTATTAGAGTGTTGTTTATGGGTGTGTCATGCACCACACTTATAAGCAGGACGCTACAGGGCATTTAGGACTATCAGTCTTTCTTCTTGCTTTATATCGTGTGGTAGAGCTTACTTATAAGAATTTACATTCCTAAATTCTATTTTATTCGTAATACAACCATACCTACATCCTAAAGGATAGTTTGTAAGGGATTGAATGCGGTCGTGGAAGAGCTGAGTTGGAGGAACTCGAATTTTCATCATGTTTATGATGAGTAAATGTAGGGTCTCCAGTAAATCATTTGTGTACTAAGACGTGTGAGCTTCCGGAAAAGGAGCCCTAAGGCATGAATATCTATCCACCCATATGGTAAAAATCAACGAGAGATTCAGAAGGTAGATACAAGCATCAATAAGAAAAATGAGCAAGATGAGAAGGGTACGAGGTACCCAGTTAATGAACATTATCGGCACAAAAATATATAAGCATTGTGAGTCACCGTCAACAGTAACAGAGGTATGTATAATTGGCCACACTCATCACAGTTATGCCGTATGGGGGCTAACAAGTGTAGTTTAAGGAAAGGACGGGATATCAAGATCCGGCTAGGGTTACAGTAACCCAAAATGATAGATGAATTGTTTGCGTTTGTTGAACTTTCCAAAGGATGTTGCAACTGTGCTAATAGTTGGATTCTGGGACACCCAGATGGTGCACCCTAAAAAAGTACAACTAGATGTGAGTACTACAAACATAGGCACTAGAAGCATTGAAGGGATACATATTACCTTAGTGTGGCTTCCGTCCCTAGTAGAGCGAGAACGTTAAGCAACCTGAAGAGCCACTGGATGGAGAAAAGAGGATCTAAAAGCCAAAGAATGTCTTGTTGAAGTTTTCAGAATAAAGTGATAGACATAAATATTAGCGGGAAATGAGAAGAGAGTCAATGAAGCATTATAAGTAAGATATGATACATGGATGACAACGGTAGATTAAAAATATGACTGTATTACGGAGTCTATAGTCAATTGAAGGAAAAGATGAGAGGTGACAGGCCTTGAGACAACAAAAGAATATAGGCCATAAAGTCATATCTTCATTTCGAGAAATTAGCTCATGACTCCAATGCGACTACCAGAAGGAAAAGTTAGACTCCAGAATAATAGAAATCAGTATGGGCTGGGGAACAAGATAAACTAAACATGAAATAGGGACTGAGTGAGTTGATAATAGTCGGTATCGTGAGAATTTTAGGTTTCGTTCCGGCAATAATAGAATGGACAACAAAAGAAGATTCATGAGAAATTTAGAGAATGGTCATTCAGGAAGACGCTTCCCTAAAGCAAAAAATGTGAGCAAAGTTAAGCTTAAGGGACTGTATGTGCCAGTTATACTAAGTGTCACCCTCGTGAGTAAGGAATTTTATTATCCTTGATACATAAGGATTACCGGAAGGCAGGTAAGGGTTATCGATGATAGGCAAGTATGCAAAGATGAAGAGGTAAAACATCTATAGGTAGATCGTCGTAGCACTAAATCTTAGTACTCCCCTAAAGGTGGGGAATATGGAGTGATGTGGCGTTAAGTCAGAATTAAGTAGTTCTAGCAACTATGGAATGGTAAAGGAAGAATGCGATAAAAATGAGAAAGGAATGAGATTGCACTTATCCAAATCTTACAGATATGCTACGATTCCATAACATTAGGCAAACACGACGTCAAGAAAAGGAAGTAAGGGTTCCTGCCCGAGATGTTATTGATAGATAAGGAGCCAGTGCGGGAAGTAAGTGAAGACAAGGAAATAACCCAAGAAAGATTATGCGGAATATTGATATGAGAATAGGCCAACAAGTAGTTGGTAGTTGATTCAGGAAGATCCTAGTTATGGCTAGACAGGAGGTTACAGAGGAATCAACAGATCGTGCAAGATAAACATAGTAAAACCCAATAAAGTGAATTCAGCCTCGCAGTAATGTCATTGTAATACTTGAGAAATATTCAGATAGGAGTTAGGGTAGTTAAAGGTGTTGTATGAGTGTTATGGAAATAAAAGAAAGCCCCACTAGGAAGACAGTCAAAACTTCAGTTCAGAAGCAACCGTAAGAGCACATGAGTGTGGAGGTAAGTAACTAAGGATAGTTATAGATGAGTACGAACATCAAAAATTCTATCAGAAATACGATGTAATAAGCTCGCAGCCTTACAAGAGACAGAGGGTCTTCCCTAAGTACTACAATGAAAGACTAGCTGAGCAAGTAAGGAAGAAGGCTTCAACCTAAGCACAATGACTTAATGAGGAAATGGTCTTGTAACAACATTCTCACAACAACATTGGATGCACTTCATAAGAAAGTGGCACCTACCGTGGCTAATGAACGGGAAGTAAAATCAAAAGTAATACTCGAGATCATATGAGTTGCACGAAAATTCCGGTATACGTGGGATCTAAGATAAGCTAAGTAGGCACAAAATAAAGAGGCAGAAAGACTAGGAAAAGTAAAAGCTTACATTTAAAGGAAGTTGAGAAAGAACAGACGAAATTATTCTATCAATAATCCAGAGTTAGTTATGTTATGAACGCACTTAAGATTTTTGAGTATTATCCATGAAACATATATGTTGACAATCATACAACTGTAGAAGACTCCGATATAACTTAAAACACATAGACAAAGGATTCAATTGTTAGAAGATTGTTTCCTAGATATTCCATAGCGTCCTTGAAAGGCTAAAGTAATAACTAATACAAGGAGTCGCAGATCGGAAGATAGATTAAGCCTACATAAAGGCTGATCAGAAGGAAGAGGAAACTAAAGAGTTACATCAACCAAGTAAATCAGGAGTCTGATTGTTGGACCAGGAAAATTATAGGAATCGTGATTGAGAACATATCATAATCACTCTTAAATGAAAGGTACAAGAAAGATAGTACAGAAGCCATATTCTATAATAGCTCTACGATAAAGCTAGTTAGAAGAGTACCAACCTCATAAGAAGTTAGTATAAAGCTCCCACCGGATTGTGTATACACCAGAGGTGCGAGTATTATAATAGAGCTTCAAGTTATGGATGTGAATGTGGAAGGGAGGTCATGAAAGAGATAGAATATGTGATGCGAGATTTTAAGGTAAGTAAGGTAAAGGTGAACAACGTACGAGATACTCAGGTGCAGAAGATTGTGAATAATCTATGCTTCAGATAGAGGGTTAGAAGTGGTGGGATTCAGTGTCCAGGAATGATAGCGGCGTCATAAGTGGCATATCTTCCAGCCTATGGTTTCTAGGTATCGAGAAGTCTAATTAAGCGGGTAAAGAAGAGTTAGAGACGATGTGATGTCTCACTTGATGTTCCAGAATAACACAAAGAAATCTATGATGCAAGCAAGTTGAAGGAAGGTTGCGAGTAGTATAAATATATATGTGTAGGTCGCAAGCCAAAGTATGGTAAAGCGACAAGGTTTTAGGAAGATAGGAGTGAGGAATAGAAAGGGCGAGTGAGAAGGTCACAAGAATTAATAAGTCCCCGAGATTAATCCAATGAAAACAAGAGAGCTGATGGTTTCTCTAAGTTATAGAAAGCTCAGTATAACCTGAATGAATTCAAAGGAGTCTAAGACTAATAAATAGCATTTAGAAAAGATGGATTGCTGCCTTGATAGCAAAATAAGGGTGTAATTGTTGATAGATAAAGGATGACGGTTGGGCCTTCGATTGAGTAATGATCTGAAAAAAAGGATTTCATGGACGACACAGGATTAAAATACTCACATAAGGTGAATCACATTGGGATGCTATGAAATACGTTTATGGAAGTATGGTATCCCCTCCAGGTGGATCAGGAAAATCACTTCAAATGTTCCTCGATGCAATGTGCGCCCTAGTGATCACATTAGAAGTTTCAAGTTATCAGTGGTAAATTATAGATCAATATTGAGGTGAATCAACAATGGATGGATAAAAGTCACAAAGTATGAGATAAGATTAGGCTGTCATTCTTAAGATGGACAGTAATGAGGAAGCATTAAAGGACTTAGATTTATACATATAGGATAAGCAACGAGAATAACCTGGAGTTTGGTAGCATGCCTCAGTAACGATAAATCGAAGTAAGAGTTATAGAATAGTATGGCCTACCTAGAAGCAGTAAAATCATGCAGATGGATAGCCAGGTCTATGAAATAAGATAAAGCAATATTCGTAAGTTCGACAAAGTACCAAGCAAAGAACTTCATTATACTTATAGATGCCCAGAGGGACATCTTATCAAGATCTTTATATGTTCACAGAGTGAGTCCTAAAAAAGATTGGCTAAAAGATGGAGGAAAAAGGAGAGAAGATCGCATAGGCGTACTTACAAGGTTAGAGTCATACATGCTGCATGATAGAAGGTAGCAACGGTTACGAGATTGTAAAGATTCTGATTACAAGTCGTGGTGTGAGAAAGAGGCCTAAAGGGGGGATGCCTTAACCTTTGGGATTTATTCACATAATAATTGCCTAGATGGAAAGAACAATACCAAAGTATTCACAAGAGCTATGGGTTATGAGAATGATAAGTGCATCAGTCAACATTCGAGGACGAATGTTCCAAAAGGGGGAATGATGTTACACCCCATATTTTCGTACGTGAAAGTACGCCATAAAAAAATAATGAACTCAAAAATGAGATGTTACATCCCGCATTTTTGTACGTGAAAGTTTCGTCATAAGTTAATCGATGTAAGTTGGGGAATGAGATTATTTTGAGATTATAAGTATTATGTTATTTCAAACAACGGATAAGTAGATTCATGAAGGTTAAAGGGTAAGCAAATCAAAGAAAATGAGTTTCGTCGAAAGTTGTCATTTTGAGAAAAAATACGATCCGAGCTATAATACCCGGTATTTATGGACTAGTACCATACAAGATACCACATGAACATGATAGTAAGGTGTATAAAGTGTGTTAAAAGTGAGTAGTATTTTAAGTAATTCGAGATAATTTCTAATTATGTGGATTATTGGATAATGGAAGATTACCTAGTTAATTAAGGAATTGATTGGGTAATAAGTAATATTTGGGGGAAGATTAGCTAAGTAATTAGGATATTTTGATTAGCCTAATCTCCCTCCG